>JANZXR010071391.1:0-11567 GCA_027575705.1 Erythroxylum echinodendron | reverse complement strand
TTTATAATTTTAAATTTATATGACTAATAATATATTTTTAATTATTTATACAACAATTAATAGTTTATTAAATTAATAAACTTTTTAATCATTATATTAATCACAATTTCACTTTTCAAACATTTATTTTCACGTTGTAACGGTTACCAAAACAACAATTTTAAACACATAATCCTTTCAACAATTTGATTTAACAGATTATCATCCTCTATCTTTCCTCTAAAACAAGCCTAAATTTAGCATTGCCGTTTGAATAAATTTTCATTAAAGATGGGTGATTCGGTAGTTTAAGTCCAAATCACACAGTGGTTCTGATCTTTAAGTTTTAGACCAGAAAGTACAAGACACAATTGTGGTTGGCTTACATAACTATTGTCTCAACCCCAGCACTGGAAACTCTTTTCTTAACAACCACCATTCTTGCAAATCTATGCTTTTCCAGTGGGGTCTCTCTGTCGCCCGCTCTTTTTGTCTCTTCCCAGCACCTATTTTCAAATTTTTCTTTAAATTCACATGCCAATTTATAATAGACGTAAGCTCCCTTTCTGTTAATACTTAATATTTATTTTTAATGTTTTATAATTTTTTTGGAAGGTATCAAAAATGTCCTTGACATAAATTAGTTACGACAGATTAAATTTAAATAATATTTACAAAAATTGGAAATAATCAAATTAAAATAATTCTTACATATTCAATATCACTTATCTTATTACGTGAATATCAAACATATCTTTTAAAATCTTCCTTTTCTCTATCTTCGATTTTTGGTATGTAACTAAAAAGTAAAAACCGTATTGAAATAACTGAAAATATGCTTACGCTTCTCGCGGCGAAACTACTTGACCTCCCCCTTTCTTCTTCGAGAAAATTCCTCCTATCAGAGGAATTAATGGCTTCTTCTTCTTCTTCCTAAGAGAAGGGTGTCTCTCGAGCGTTTCAACTCCTGGTGGAACCCTCACTTGAGCTACTAGAGCGGGAGGGTTCGCAAAAGTTACGTATCTCTTCTTCTGAAACTCAACTCCTAACTTCGTAGCCGGTTTCAGAGTAATCTTCGCCTCTTCTTCTGTCTCTGTGCGCACTTGCTTTTCGGTTTTGCGTTCCTTCAGTTGCTGGAGCTCTCGCTTTGTTCTCTCGAGTTCTTCCTTCAGAGAAGAAATGCAACCTGCCATCGCCATACGTTCTTCCTTTGCCTTTTCAAGGACTTGTTTTGTCTCTTCGAGCTCTGCTGTAATGATCCCAAGCTCGGAACCAACCCGCCCATTTTCAGTTCCTTCTAGGCGCATCTGGAAAACAGGGTAAAGAAGGTCGAGTTACTTGGAGTTTTCTAAAATTTTAAAAATTAGATAATTTATTTAAATATTATTTTTACCGATATTTTATTAATATAATTAACAAAACAAGTGAAAATTCATATTTAACATAATTTTTATACCTTTTGTTGCAAAATATCAATAAATATGTATTTAAATTGCAATTATTTTTATAATAAAAATTTATAACAAAAAAGATGGTATATAATTATTAAAACTATTAAAAAATTAAATTAAAGGATTAAAATAATTTAAGTATCATATATGAGAACGTGTTGTCCGTTATAGACTCTTGCTTACAAACCAAACCAACCGCCCCGTAGGCGTAGCTCAACTAAAATGGAGAAATTCGTGTCGCAAGTAAGCATATGTGTCAGTGACAGAACAAAAGGGTTAGTACTGACTATGAACAGAGCAGAAATCGATCAATCATGTGTATTTCTGATCAGCACCCAAACACAAAAAATAATCCTCCGTAATCGCAAACTACAGCAAGAATTCTGTTGAGATGCGAGATTTAAGAAAGATTAAAACCTTAAAAAGTTACCTCTTTGAGCTTATTGGCATACAGCTCTCCGGCCAAAACCTTCTCGCCGAACAACGTAACAGCTTCTTTAACAGAACGAAATGGAGGTCTTGTATCGATCTCTGATCTTTTAATGACTGTCACTCCTTCGATTTCCATGGTGGAGAAAGAGAGCTTTAAGACAAGGATGGTCTTTTAAACTGGATTTGATAGACAGGGGCTAGCTGGGGCATAAGAAATATCACTCTCTGGATGAGGGAAGCTTCGTTACTTCGCGTCCACTTCACTTGAATTCCGTACATTTCCGATATTTGTATGTGAAGCTGAGGAGTTGGTGTGTCCATTGAGCCAGAAAGGCCCAATGTTTCGGATAACGAAAGGGATTGATCAACTTAAACCATCGCATCCAAAGGCCCTTAATCTTTAATATATATTTTAAAATGAATTATTATTTTCATTTTTGATATACCATCTTTTAGATAATTAGAGTGATAAAAGGAAAATTGCTCCCAAGGCCCCAAACTGAAACAGGGCTAAATTTTCTATTTGTTACGGTTTTATATTTCAAACCGTGATATATGCCAAAAATAAGTGAGAGTGCTGGGTATAGGACACTCCGCCAATGTTGATGGCGGGGTAGGAGGACGTGTACCCACCCCGCCATTGTAGATGGCGGGGTGGGGCCAAGGTGACCACCTCGCCATTTACAATGGCGGGGTGGACCCTAAAATGATTTTTTTAAACTATTTTTTGATTTTTAAACTATTTTTAAGGTTTTGTTTTTTTAGAGTTTAATTTTACTTAGGGTTGTCGTTTTTTGTAGCATAAAAAGTTTTTTATTTCAGGGTTTAGTTGTATTTATAGTTTAGAATATCTATACAAATTTAATTTGAAGTAAAAATTTCAATACAGGAAAAACATAAAAAAAAATAAAACTTTTACTTCAAATTAAATTTGTATAGATATTCTAAACTATAAATAAAACTAAACCCTGAAATAAAAAACTTTTTATGCTACAAAAAATGACAACTCTAAGTAAAATTAAACCCTGAAAAACAAAACTTTAATAATAGTTAAAAAATCAAAAAAGTAGTTTTTAAAAAATCATTTTAGGGTCCACCCCGCCATTGTAAACGGCGGGGTGGACACCTTGGCACCACCCTGCCATCTACAATGGCGGGGTGGCCCCACCTCGCCATCCACAATGCCGGGGTGGGTACATGTCTTCCCACTTCGCCATCAACAATGGCGGGGTATCCTACACCCAACACTCCAATTTATTTTTGGCATATATCACAGTTTGAAACATTAAACCGTAACAAATCGAGAATTTAGCCTCATTAATTGGGCGAAAGAAAAAGCAAGTTTTTGCGTTTATAAGGGATAGACTTACTAAACGGATTTTCAGCCGGAAAAATAAGATTCTTTCAAAGCCGGGCAAAGAGATTGTCATTAAAACAGTTGCTCAAGCCCTTCCTGCTTATTTTATGAGCGTATGTCTTATTCCTCTGGGTACCTGTGATGAGCCGCAAAAAACTGATGAACTCTTTTTGGTGGAGATCTGGGAGTAGTAATATTAAAAATTTCATTGAGCGAGTTGGGAGCGTCTTTATGTTCCAAAAAAATATGGGGGTATGGGATTTCGGGATTTTCATTGTTTCAATTTAGCTATACTATGCAAGCAAGCTTGGCATTTTATTACCTATCACGGCCAGGGCCGTTCTTATCGTCTTATAGGCTCGGGGCGAAATTATAAAAAAAAGACCCCGACAATATATATAAGTTTACATGTTTGTATAAAAGCACCCATATGAAATTAGAAAAAGTATACAGGCACAATAGAATACTAATAGCTTAACAATATATTATAAAGATACGTCAATAATATTATACTTGTGACAGAGGAAAAAATAAATAGGAAAATTTAATTTCTAATAGTAAAAATGAAAAAATAAAGAGTAAATTTTAATGATAGAGAAACAATAATTTCTAAAACTAAAAAAAACTAACATACTTAGAAGAAAATATAGTAAATTATACTTTAAGTTATTAAATATTCTAAATTTGCCAAGTCAAATATTACCCTATTCGTGGAAGCTGCTATATTACCAGAGATAATATAGCTTTCAAGACAATTTAAGAAGCTAAATTGCTTCCAACCTTAACCTTTCTTGACTGACATTTATTATCTTTCTAGAATGAATAAATGCCAATAGATTGAAGATGACCCCCTTGAAAGTTAAATAGCTTCCAACGTTAACTTTACTCTAACTATATTTATTACCCTTCTTGGATGAATAAATATAAATAGATTGAAAATGGGCCCTTCATTATGATGAGCCTTGGACAGGTGCCCTACTTGCCCATGCCCACGCAGGCACTGATCACGACTCTCTCCCGAGCAAAATATTTAAAGCCAGATATTTTTCTTCTTATAGTTTCTTTGATGCTAAGGAAGGGAATAATTCTAGTTTTATTTGGAAGAGCATTTTTTCCGCTAAACTCGACGGAGATTGGGTGATGGCTCTTCTATTAATGTTTTCACAGATCCTTGGATTAATGAAGATAATAAATTCTCCTCCTCTTCCCGATTTGGGCAATCTGAAGGTGAGTGATTAATTTAGTGAGTCTGGCTTCTATTTGGATGTCAACTTGTTGGATGGGTTGCTAGCTCCTTATGATGTGGCAAGAGTTACTAAAATCCCCATTGCTAAATCTAAACCCCCAGATAAATTGATTTGGCACTATAGTCAGAATGGCATTTATTCAGTTAAGACAGGTTACAAGCTGGCCCTCAATTCTTTTACTGATATTGTCAACTTATTTTTGGATGGCTCATGGTCCCGGATTTGGAATTCTTCTCTCCCTCCGAAAATAAAGGATTTTTCTTGGCGTTGTCATCGGGATTTCATCCCCTGTAAAAACCGGCTTGGTAGGAAGGGTATTATGCTTGATACTGCCTGTGATTATTGCGACCTTGCAGAAGATATTAATCACGTGTTGATGGAATGTCCTAAAGCTAAAGAAATCTGGTCTTTAGCTGGATTAAGCTCTTCGGTGAGTACGGTTGAGAACTTTATTGTGCAATCATTAAATAACTCCTCGGCAGCTAGTATGGAACGCAGCTTAGCAATGCTTTGGAGTATCTGATACCACCGAAATATCAGACTTTGGCAACGTAAGTATGTTCCTTCTTTCATGGTGGTTGCATTCACTGATAATTTTATCAAAGATTGGCAGGATTCTCGACGGGCCTTTGTTTGTGTTACTGTCAGACCTGAAGCTCCACTTTCTACTGGTTCATCTTGGGTCAAACCGTATGAAGGTTTTCTTAAATGCGACGTTGACGCACCTGTGTTTAGAGATAAGAATGTTTCGGGTTTTGCTGCTGTGCTTCGGAACGACAGAGGTCAGTTTGTTGCTGGTCTTTCCGGTCACTCTCCTACTCTTTTTGATCCAATTGTTGCTGAGCTTATTTCTATGAGAGAAGCTCTTTCTTGGTTAAAAGAAAAACAGGTTGATAATGTCATTGTGGAATCTGATTGTTTGATGGCTATTCAAGCTATTTCGGCTTCTTTTTTGAATTTGTCTGAGATCGGAACTTTGGCCCTTGACTGCCTCTTGCTCAAGTGTCAATTCCTTCATTTGTCCTTTCATTGGACACATAGGATTGCCAATAAGGCGGCTCACTCATTAGCTAGGGTAGCCTTATTATATTCAAACCTTCATCATTGGAATGCCAGTCTTTCTTGTTTAGAATCCATTTTAGTTTCTGATTGTTCTTCTTGTTTTGCCATTAATGTTGAAAGGCCTTTAGGATCCAGGTGTATAGGTTAAGCCTCTTGGCTCGGGTTAGTTTCAGTGCCTTTCTACTCTTTGGTTTTTGTGTTTTTAGCTGTTAATTTCGAATATATATATATATATATATATACACACACACACACATAATTGTGCTAGAAATATATTTTCTATATAGAAAAAGATAGTGCTTATCTATCTATCTTGTGTAGGAAAGATTTTGCTGTTGTATTTCGATACTGAGTACTTATAACTCGGTGAAATGTGGCTCCACTAGTAGGTCCATCTCCATTTGTATTAGTGAAGTCTTCCGACTTTTAAGCATAATTTGTTGTTGGCAATAAGAATTGCCTAAAAATAAACTAGTTAACAAAATGCAAACTCAAAATTTTATTAATACTTCATACTACAAAACTTGTTGGAGTTAGGCACCTTAAAAAGCTTTCACTCTTTTTTTCACTCACTTTCCTTTTGATTTTTTTTATATAATACATGTAATGGCCAAATGACCACATTTATAGGGAAGCAAAGTCGGTAATAACTGATTATAATGCTAGCTTCAACGAAGCTGTCAAAAGGAGTTCAAAGACAATTTGATTTGGTATTTTGACTCTCAAATACAACACATTAAAAATCATAATCTAGAAGCATGTATTAATCCAAGTTTAGTTTTTAACATCCTCCCTTAAACTTAGTTTAATCATTCTAAGCATTTTCTTCAACTTATAAAATAGCTCAGCTTTCATGGGCTTCGTAAAAATATCTGCTATTTGATTTTTAGATGCGCAATACTCAAATATAATTTCTTTATCTTTAATCAAATCTCGAATGTAGTGATATTTAATATCAATATACTTACTTCGACCATGAAATAATGGATCCTTTGTTAAGGTGATTGCTAATTAATTATCATAGTAATTATCGTTGGACTATCTTGTTGGTGTTGTAATTTGTTAAGCATCATTTGTAGCTAAATCGCTTGAGTAGCATAATTTGTTGCTATTATACACATTGCTTTTGTAGCTGAAAGAGCATCTACTTGTTTCTTTAAAGACCAAGAAAATGCTCCAAAACTAAGATAAAAGATATATCCTGAAGTGCTTTTTCTCTTTTCAATATTACCTGCCCGATCCCTATCTGTATATCCAATCAGTCATATATTTTTATTTTTTGAATAAAATTTGTCATCATCAATTGTACCTTTATTAAAATTTGTTTTGCGACTTGCCAAAGATTATCGTAGCGAATCCATAAATCTGCTCACAATTCCCACTCCGCTATCCTAGTTGTAGTTAGGTCCTTAGATTTCCAATAAGTCTTTTGAAGTCTGTTGCATCAACTAAATTACCACTGCCATCTTTCACAAGCTTTAACCTTTCTTCAACTGATCTTAAAATTGGCTTGCACACATCCACCTTAAATTTCTTTAACATATCTTTTGCATATTTCCGTTGTGAAATAAATACGCCTTCATTTGTTTGCTTTACCTCAATCCCAAATAGGACATTAATTCCATATCTGTCATCTCAAAGTGAGCAACCACATCCTTGTTAAATTCCGACAACAATCTTTTATTATTAGCAATAAAGATCAAATCATCTACATAGAGACAAACTATAACAATGTCTCCTTTACTCTTTACCTAGCTCTATCCCTTTCTCCTTCTCTAGCCCTGCTCTATGAAAAGGATAACCTAGTTCATTCATAACCTACTTTGATCTTCCACGGAAAGGAAAGACATGTATCTAGTTAGACCTCCCATAGAGACAAACTATAACAATGTCTCCTTCCCTATTTATCTTGATATACAAAGTATGTTCATATGTACACTTATGAAAACCATGTTTAATGAAATCAGTATCAACATGAGTAAACCATACCTTTGTTGCTTAATTAAGACTATACAATGCCTTCTTTAGCTGATAAACCTTATCTTCTTCTCCTTACTTTACATTTCTTGGTGGTTGCTCAACGTATACTTCTTCTTTAAGTACACCATTCAAAAAGATTGATTTGACATCCATTTGATAAATCTTCCAATTTCTTTGAACGACAAGTGAAATGATTAAACGTACAATATCCATTCTACAAATAGGTGCAAATACTTCAAAATAATCAATACTTGACTTTTTCTTATAACCTGATTTTGACTTTTGCAACTAATCATGCTTTAAAGCCTTCCACTTCTCCATTGGGCTTATAGTTTGTCTTGTATTTGACACCAATAGGTTTTTTTCCTTTTAGTAAAGTGGTTAACTCCTATGTTTTATTCTTTTCTATGGCATATATTTCTTCATCCATTGCTTTAATCCAATGACCATCATTCACTGCTTCTTTGAGCAATACTGGATCACAATCTGCAAAGAAAGCATAATGACCCACAACTTCTTAATTATTGTCATCTTCACCTACTTGATAATCTTTCAAATAAGTAGGTGGATGGTGTTCTCATTATGAGTGCCTAAGTGAAGGTGAAGTAGAAGGAGATGACACTTTAGGGTCAACATGAGTTGATTCTTTAGGAACTGAAGGTGAAGATGACTCTCTAGTTTGATTAGTTATTTCTAATTCATTGTTTATAAACACCGGTATTGGCAATGATTTCTTTTTTTTTTATGACCAAGCTCATACTCATTCTTCAAAAGTAACATCTCGACTGATGATCACTTTTTGAGTGTTTGGATTATAAAGCTTATAACCTTTTGTTTCCATGCTATAACCAAAAAATATACATTTTTTTGCCTTTTCATCTAGTTTCTTTCTCAACTCATTAAGAACATTTGAATATGCTATAGAACTAAACACCTTCATATGACTAAGATTAGAATTTCTTCCACTCTATGCATCTTATGGAGTTTTATCACTAATACTTTTAACAGGATACCTATTAAAAATATAAACCGCAAAAGCGACGATCTCTGCCCAGAAACTTTTAGGTAACTTCTTATATAATAACATGCTTCTCACCATATCCATGATAGTTCTGTTTTTCTTTTCTAACTCCATTTTGTTGAGGAGTGTACCTAGCTATCAATTGATCCCCAATTTCATGCTTTCTTAAGAAATCATCACAAATAATATATTTTGTGCCTCTATCCATTCTCAAAGTCTTAATAGAATAATCATTTTATTTTTCAATATACACTACAAAATTCTTAAATACTTCATATGCCTTAGATTTTTGCTTCAAAAATAAACCCTTGCCTTTCTACTATAATTATCAATAAATGTAATAAAGTATTTGTTACTTTCATTTGATGGGACCTCCATATAACATATAATGCACAAGCTCTAGTGGACGTATGGCTCTCTATGCCTACTTTGTAGGAAATGGATATCTATGTTTTTTCCCATTACACATGACTCACAAATCTGGTTAGGAACTTGAATGGTTGGCAAACCCGAAATGCACTCTTTGTTTACAAGAAACTTAATGTTTCCAAAATTCAAGTGCCCAAATTGAATATGCAGTAGCTAATTATCATTGATAGTGATAATATTATAGCAAGAAGTATTACCGTAATTAAGATATATTGGAAATAGATTATTAGATTTCATTCTCGCCTTTAGAATCATGCCCTTTCTTATATCACTCACGGTGCATGAATCTTTATTGAAGTGTAAATCGTAACTCTTTTCTAATAGTTTTCCAATGCTTAATAGATTCTAGAAAAGAGTATGAGCATAGCACACATCAAAAATATAATTTAAAGACCTATTATTAAATTTTATAGCAATCTTTCCTCTTCCCAGAACTTGAATCCGGTAGTTATTGACAATCTTTACTAAAGAATGAAAGGATCCATCTAATTTGGAAAAAAACTTCCTTGCTTCTACTAAGTGATTGCTACAACCCGATTTTAACAACCATTTACTGTTACTGGTTTCATGAGCTGCCATCAACAAGGTCTCTGGGTTATTATATTCAGTGACTGCAGCTCGATTATCTTTATGTTCTTGTCTTCAAGCACGGCATTCTCTATTATAGTGACCGTATTTTTTGCAATTATGGCACTGAACATATGACTTGCATTTAGATTGATAGTGACTAAATTTTTACACTAGTAACATTGAATATTGGATTTATCCTGAGGAGTTTCACCCTTTCTTGCTCCTAGTCTAGAATTGATTTTGAATGTTTTTGCCTCAGCCTCTTCAATTTGAACTTCTTAGTATGCTATTTTTTGCCTATTGCAGTTTCGTTCTCATTTCTCAAATTTACTTGGGCTTTGTTTCGTTGTGTTTATTGATCTTTCATTCATTTAAACTTCACAAGACCCTAATGAGGCTTGCAAATCATTGAGAGTCATGGACTCTATACCTTTAGACTCTTCAATGGATATGACAACAAAATCAAATCGACTTGTCAATGTGCACATGATCCTCTCCACGACATCTTTCTCTGTAATTTCATGACCAGTTTTTTCATCTCATTGATAAAATTTTCCATTTGTGAAAAATAATCACAAATACTTTCATCTTTGTGTTGCTTTTTCAAACCTTGTAGTCTTGTTCGTTTAACTATGTATGCTCCTTTATATGTCATGAGTAGAATATTCCAGGCCTCCCTTGTTGTTTTCACATATAGTTTTTTAAGAATCAACAACTTAATATGTTAACAAATTAAAAAAAAAAAAGCCTTTTCATTTAAAGAACGATCACGAACCGGTTGTTGTGATTCTTCGATTGTTAGTTTTTCTTTTTCTACTAAGCCTTTCTCCAAAATTTCACCATACTTATTGCTTTTCAAATATAACTCCATTAAGAGTTTCCACATCACAAAATTATTTTTGCCATCAAACTTGAAAATAGATAATTGCATTGGTTGAGCTTGTTGAACTTCAGTTGTTGAAATTGAAACCATCTTGGTCTACTAGAGCACTTTAACTGAGCTCTAATACCAGATGTTGGCAATTATAACTGCCTAAAAATAAACTAGTTAACAAAATACATGCTCAAAATTTTATAATACTTGACACTACACAACTCATTAGAGTTGGGCACCTTAAAAAGCTTTCACTCCTTTTTTCTCTCACTTTTCTTTTGATGTTTTCATATGATACAAGTAATGGCCAAGTGGCCATATTTATAGAGAAGCAAAGTTGGTAATAACCATTTATAATGCCATCTTCAATGAAGATGTCCAAAGGAGTTCAAAGACAATTTAGCTTGATATTTTAACTAAGACAAATTCAACACATTACAACTTATAATCTAGAAGCAATATGTGCTAATTTATTCCATAAAACTTAGTGATTAATGTTATGAAATGTTGAAGAGATTCACTTTAGTTTATATTTGATTTTAGGTACAACTCGGAAGCGAAAGTGCGAAAGCACAATATTTGAGCGTTTTTTTAAGACTCACACTCATTTATCTTCATGGAGCAAGAAAGAGAAGGATTAAAGCAAGAAAAGACAAGAAAATACATAAAATGAAGAACATGTGAGGCATTCATCCCTCATGGCCATGCATCATTTTGTCATGGTTGTTGGACCCCGAAACTTTTCTTAGAACATTTCGAGTAGTACATGAGAAGTGTGGATAGGTTCATGTTTTATTTTGGTGATTCTGGTAGTGAGAGACTATGAAATGGACAGAATTAGGGTGAAAGTGATGAAGAACACACACACACACATATATGTATATATATGTATGTATGTTTTGTTATTGGTGTTCATGATTAATCATGGACTGTAATATCTTTATAGATGATATGGAGTTGAAAATGAAGTAGAGAAGATGATCTTGGTATGGGTTATGATAAGGAAAGATTTAGAAACAAAAATGGTAGTGATCTGGAAAATGTTTACTGAGTATTCTTTGGTATAATAGCCATAACTTTTTTGTTAGTTATCCAAATGAGATAATTATTTTCTTGGATTATACTAGAAACATATGGCTACATTTCTTATGAAGAAATCGAATTT
>JANZXR010071340.1:0-11573 GCA_027575705.1 Erythroxylum echinodendron | reverse complement strand
AAGTTTCCCTCCCTTTTTTTTTTACCACCCACTTTCAAACTTTACCTTCTCTCTCTAACTCATGAAAATCCTCCTCCTAAGTTTCCCTCCGGATGGAATTTCCACAGTTCCCACGATCATAGGATTACTCTCCAAAAACTTTTCTGGAGAGGTTTCCCACGATCGTGGGAATCACCAAAATTCCTATGATTATGGGTTTTCTCTCCAAAAACTTCTGGGAGAGCTTTCCCACGATCGTGGGAATTGGTGATTCTCACAAATCCAAACCTTCTTCCAAGCTTAATATTACTTTCTCCATAATCCCACAACCTACAAAGACATCAAATTAATATCATCAACAAGAATTTTGAAAAGAAAACAAATTGAAATTCTAACAAAAAAACCACATTAACATCAATCAAACTCAATTCAAACATGATCATAATTAAAGAAATCTAACGAACAAGTAAACAAAGCAATCAAAAGAAAATAACATCCATGGGTTGCCTCCTATGTAGCACTTCTTTAATGTCGGTAGCTCAACTCTCCTTTATGCTCATAGCGGCTCAAATGACTAGTACAGTAGCAGTGCGAAAACTGATGTCAAACTTTGTAGATGAGCTTCCCTAGTATGGACTTTACCATCCTTGTTGTTTTCCTTCCTACGCCTTCTCTTGTGTGACCGTTTCTTCTTACATGCATTCTTAGGGTCTTCAACATTTTCCCATCTACCTTAGGGTTCACGTTCTTTGATGTCTGTTAAGAGTGAAGGAGCATGATAATTTTTCTTCAATACCTTGAATGTTAGCTGCTTTTGTCTTACTCTCAGCATTAATTCGCCCCTATCAACATCAATAATTAAATGGGCAGTAGTCAGAAATGGTCGCCCAAGCACCATCAGAGTTTTCTCGTCTTCTCTAATATCCAATATGTAGAAGTATGCCGGAAAAAAGAATTTGTCAATCTATGTTTGCACATTCTTAATGATTCCCTTCCGTAAGTGTACCGTTCTATCGGTTGTCTTCACCAATGTCTTAGTGGGCTCTGTCTCTCCTAAACCTAGCTTCTGACTAAATGAGTAGGGCATCATATTGATTCCAGCTCCCAAGTCCGTAAATTCCCTATTCATCTAAACTCTATAAATACAGCATGGAATAAAGAAACCCCCTAGGTCTTCTCTATTTGGTGCTATAAGTGTGTTTCCTTCTGATGTATGTCCTTTGACCTCTTTTTTCACTGGTTCCTGCAATATGAGTTTTGTTCGAAGTTGATTAGTTATATCCTACATCTCACTTAACTCACCCTCCTTAGAATTCCTCATTTTTCTACTTGAAGATGACTTCCACTGGGCAAAAATCTGATTTGGAAGTCCAAGCTAAAGCTCCCTGATCGGCTCGCTTACTAGTTCACTTAAGAAGGCTTCCCAAACAGATTGTCCTTTTCTCTTAGCTCCGTTTTGCTCCTCATTCTCACTGTCTTTTTCTCTATCTGAGTAATGGCCATAATTCTTTCCTTTAGATTAATTTCAGTGTTGCTCGATAGGCTACCTGCATTTTGAGAAGATAACGCGTTAGCGAGTTACCCTAACTGAACCTTCAGATTGTGGATAGAAGATACATGATTCTTCAGGATTTAGTCGAATTTCGCTTCCATCCTCTTCTAATTTTCCTCATAACATGCATGCATCCTTTTTTGATTCTCCTCTTGAGCTGCCACTTTAAACCCTAAGACTTCCATCATCTTGTCCATTTTTCTTTCCAACGCTTCGATTTGATCTTGTTGAAAACCTAGTGGTCCTTGTGGTCTTTGCTGGCCACCTGTATTGTTATTACTCTAAGAAAAATTTGAATGGTTTTGCTAACCCGAATAATAAGTATTAGAGTAAGGTTATTACCTTTTTTAGGCTGGCCCAGGTAATTTACCTGTTTAGTACCACCGGCTCCCAATAGAAAACACCCTATAAAGTCATGATTGCTCTGCCTACACAGCTCACACTAAATTATATTGCCTTATCTGTTGAGGAAGATGCTCCTTGCATGTTGTTCAGCTGCTTCGTAAGAGCCGTGATCTGAACCAGCAAGGTAGTAGTAGAGCCAATAGGTATCATACCTTTTTGTTCCTTTTGTCCCTGTTTGCTCCTCCCGCTCGACCATATACAGTTGTTGCTTGCCAACTCCTTTAAAAGATCATGAGCTATTTCCCCCATCTTCCTCATTAATGAACCTCCTGCAGCTGCGTCAATGATTCCTCTTGTGCTTGGATTCACTCTACTATAAAACTTCTGAAGTAGGAACTCTCTTGGTAGGTTGTGATGGGGCAGCTTCTCTAAGTTCTTTAAATCTCTCCCATGCTTCGCAGAGAAACTCCCTGTCATTTTGCTAGAAATTTGTTTTCTCCTTGATAATCCTCGTCGTTTTTTTCAATAGGAAATACTTGGCAAGGAAGGTTTGGGCGAGTTGCTCCCAAGTTGTAATTTGTCCTGTATTTAATGAGTTATACCACACTTTAGCCTGATCCTTCAACGTAAATGAAAATAGTCTCAGTTTCACCGCATCGTCAGACATTTCGTTGAATCTGAACATCTCATAGATCTCAAATAAATTTCCAATATAGGCATTTGGATCCTCAGTGGATAGCCCATAGAACTGTACATTATTCTATAGATGTTGAGTAATGCTAACTTTATCTCAAAATTATTTGCTTAGACCACCAGTCTCACCACTCCTTGAGGAGTAAAACCTGGCCTCATGAAATCCATCAAAGTCCTCTCCGGACCTCCTTGCTCTCCTTCCTCAGTAATATCTTATTGTGAAAAGTTAAGATGCTTTACCCTTTTTAATTCTCTTTCGTGTCTCTTGATGTCAAGAAATTTGTCTTCACTCGCTTCTTTTGTTCAACGTGTGCTCTTTGTGTTCATGCACCTGCAATTTCATAAGAAAAAGTATCAAAAAATCTTAAATTAAAGTAATATAAATTAAACAAGATGCTAAACAATCAATCCCCAACAATGGCGTCAAAAATTTATTGATGGTAAAACCTATCTACTTGTTTTTCGCTCAAAAACCATAAATGGACGGGCCGTGACTTGTAGCTTAAAAGAGCAGATATCAATCCCATATAGATTGATGCCTAGACACTACTTAATTTAGATAAAACTTTGTTTAAGAAACGAATTGTTAAATGTAAATAATCTGAAAATTAAAATTAAAATTAAAAGACTAACTAGAAATAATAGATAATACCAACGTGCAGAAAAATCTGAATCTAAGAATCTAAAGATTAGAGATTACTTTTTCCCTATTTTGTCTCCCTCCTATTTTATTGATTAAATTGTATCTCATCCTATATTTTTGAATGTATTAACTACCCTCTCTCAAGGTGTAATTAATTTTCCCTAATCGAATTTAAAGGAATCAATTGGACGATCTCTCAACCTACCCAATGACTCGACCTATTCAACTAGTTATTAAACTATCTTAATTGTAATTAATTGACTAGCTGAAATCTCTCTTCTAACTATTCAATTAATGTGATAATTGTAAGTCTATAGGTCGCTAACTCTCGTTGTACAATCCTACACAAATTTATCTTACTCAGTCTCTCGGTTTGTTCCAAGATAACAATTTAAAACAACAATTATCAAAGATATCTTTATTCAATTCAACAAAATAGGAGTTTTAACAAAATAGTACAAAAGCAATCCTTAACACTAAATCAGCCTAACATAGTCTCCATAACATCATCAACATTTAAATAAACCATTTTACAAAGAATAAAAGAAGTAAAATTGACAGAAAATTGATTAACAAGACTCCTCTTCTTTGTCAAAATCTAGAAATTATAATATTGATGTGCTATTTTGCCCAATCTTAATGATGATCCTTGACTTCAATCCTTCCTCAATGCTCCAAACATATGTTCTTCACTCCAAAGATGGTGTTTCTATAGAAGGGTTCTGTCCTCACTTGAAGATGGAGGCTTAATTATCCTTTTATAGTCCAAAGACCCTAAGTTTAATAAAGTCCCACATATTGTCTCGGATTATCATTCCCACGATTGTGGAATTTGCCACAGAATGACCCCTCTTTTCTTCTCCTCTCTAATCTCTAGTTCGCTCTCCAAGTTGCTCCATCTTCCTTCCTACACAACAAATAGTCAATTCTTACCCTAAGTTAACATCAAACACAAAATAACAACAATGGAAATCAGACTAAACAAAACTATACAAAATGAATCCTAAACTACAACAAAAATCAACAAGTATGCAAGAAAACACATGCCAATTACATGAAAAAACATAAACTAATGCACACCTATCAATTAGGAAGAGTTTCGTAGAAGGAGAGAAAAATGAAGAAGAATAATAACAAAGAGAGCATGAAACAAATGAAAAACAATGTAAAGTTTGGTCTTTTAGCATAAACATCATGGGTTAAGGCATGTGGCAAGGCAAGTGACACTTGTCACTTGTCACATGTCACTTCCTTATGATCTCTCTTTGGTATTTTAAAATAGCTAGTCTATTTGTCCCTCAATTCTAATCCAATCGTCTCCTAATTTTCAATGATACTTGTTATTAAATCTTAATGTCACTTATCAATAATTTCTACTTCCATTTGACATTTATTTCTGCTACCATTTATCAATTGTCTTGCCACTTGGCATTTTTCTTATTCTAAAAATACCCAAAATTTTAGAAAATTTTCAAAATTTACCAAAAATTCTAAATCCATATTTTAATTTACTAGATTAATTTTTAATGCAAAATATTCACTATCCATATCATAATCACATTAAAACAATCATTTATACCTGAAAAATGTCAAATGAGTGCACGAACAAATCATTGTGATGTGTATAAAATACAATTCGTGTATGAATGCTAATGTTATGCATGTATATGCAATGCTTAATCTATGGTTCTAACCTTAAGTATATTCCAAAGCATATTCCAAAAACTGGATATTACAGATGCAAACAAACACACATTGTGCAAAGAAACATAAATTAAAGTAAAAACAAAAATAAAATAAAGATTGAATTTAAAAATAAAAGAGTTATAACAAAACCTCATAGTGATGGAGGCGAGAATGGTGTTGAAGGTAGTAGTTGGACGCCTTGATCCTTTTGTCTTATCTTGGAATTGCTTAAAGAAAGTGAGAGAAGTAGTGATCCCAGATCTGTTCAAATTACTAAAGTTTTATTAAAAGTTCAAAACAACACTAACTAAACCTAACAATTTCAATCGAACTATTAAGAATGCTAATTATGGTCATTAGCTTGACCGTACATCCATAGAGGTGTCTTAATTGTTCGAACAGAAGGAAATCACATTCTTGTCCTTAGGATTTGCTCCTCTGAGATATAGGTTGCAACGATGCCCATTGACCTTGAAAGTTTCCTTGTTAGCATTTTCCAATTTAAGGGCTCTATGATCAAAGACTTGAATGACTGTAAAAGGTCCACTCCATCGTGATTTTAACTTTCCTTGAAACAACTTCAACCTTGAATTATGTAGTAGAACTCAATCTCCTACTTTAAATTCCTTTTGTTTAAGACGAGAATCGTGCAATTTCTTTACCTTTTCCTTGTAGATTTACGTGTTTTATAAGCCTATAAGGCATCGTCTAGTTTTATTGCCCAATCCTTCCTGGAGTTGTTAACCACCTTTTTTAAAATTCATTCCAGTTCTCAGTTGATAACTTCCACTTAGCCCCTAGTCTGTGGATGGTGAGGTGTAGCAATAAGATGGTACACTCTATATCTTTTTAAGAGGGCATCAAAAGATCTGTTGCATAAATGTGTACCTCCATCACTTATTATCAAACGTGGAACTCTAAACTGATTGAATAACCTTTGATGACCTATTACACTGCCTTTCTATCATTAGTTAAGGATGCCACTACTTCAACCCAACGCGAAACATAATCCACCCCCACTATAATGTACATGTTTCCTACTAAAAGTAAGAAAAGACCCATAACTCAATGTCTCATACATCAAAGACTTCCACTTCTAAAATGTTAGAAGGCATCTCATCTCTTTTGGAGATGTTCCCTATTCTCTGGCATCTATCAGATTGTTCCACGAAATTTTAAGCATCCTTAAACAATTGTGGCCAATAAAATCCATTCTCAAGTATCCGAGCTGTCATTTTGTTATCTCCATAATATCCAGTATATTGACCTTTATGACATTGCTTCAAGATGTGCAACATTTCCTCCTCTAGAACACATCATTGCATTAACCCATCAATGCATGCTCTATATAAATTGACTCATCTTATATATATCGGTTACAATGTAGGAATCTTTTCCTTTGTTAATAAGATAGATTAGAAGGAAGTGTACCATTGGCAATATAATTCGCAATATTAGCAAACCATAGTGTAGCCAAACTCTCGAGTAACATTACAGTTTTATGGGGGAAATTGTCATTAATATTTTCGCTTAGCTTGCATTCCCCTCCTTCCAGTCTGGATGAGTGGTCTACCACTACATATTATACTCCCTTCTTATCTCTCACTTCTATATCAAATTCTTATAAAAGTAACACCTATTGAATGAGCCTTAGTTTTGCATCCTTTTTGTTGAAAAGGTATTTTAACGCCGCATGATTAGTAAATATGATTATCTTTGCTCCTAAAATGTATTGTTGAAATTTATCACATGCGTACGCTACTACAAGTAATTACTTCTCTATAGTGGTGTAATTAAGTTGAGGTCCTGTAAGGGTCTTGCTTGCATAGTAGATTGCATGCAACCTTTTATCTTTCCTTTGGCCTAATACATAACCTATAGCTTGGTCGCTTGCATCGCACATAACCTCAAATGGAAGTGTCCAGTCTGGTGGTAATAAAATTGTTGTAGATATTAATGCCTCCGTAAGTTTGTTAAAAGTAAAAATACACTTATTATCAAATATAAAAGGCACTTCCTTGACTAATAAATATGTCAAAGTTCTTGCAATTTATAAGAAGTTTTTAATAAATCCTGTATAACCTAAGAATCCTCTCACACTTTTTCCATTACTTGGCAGTGGAAATTTCTCTATAACTTCTATTTTTGCTCTGTCAACTTCAAATCCTTAATGTGATATTTTATGCCCTGGCACTATCCCCTTTTGCACCATGAAATGACATTTCTCCCAATTCAACACCAAGTGTGATCCTTCACATCTTTAAAGAACTATGTCCAAATTGGTTAAACACATCTCAAAAGAGTCTCAAAACATTGAAGAATCATCCATGAAAACATCCATTATATCTTCGATCATATTAGCAAAATAGACATCATACATCTTTGAAATGTATTCGAGGCATTGCATAGTCTGAAAGGAATTCGTTTGTACACGAAAGTACCATAAGAGTAGGTAAATGTGGTCTTTTCTTGATCATCAGATTATATGAAAGGTAGAGGAAAATGATCTTTCTTAGTCACTGAGTTGAGTTTGTGATAGCCTATGCACACTCTCCTTCCTGTGACCGTTCTTATTGAAATTATTTCTCCACTCTCACTTTCTATTACCGTCATTCAACCCTTTTTAGGCACATATTGTAATGGATTAACTCGTTCATTATCAGAGACGGGATAAATTATCCCTGCATATACGAGTTTGATTATTTCTTTCTTAACTACCTCCTTTATGTTAGGGTTCAGCCTTTGTTGACACTCCCTTACCATTCTACATCCTTCTTCAAGGTTTATTCGGTGTATGCAAACATTTTGGTTTATACCTCGAATATCAGAAATCTACCATCAGATGGCTTTCATTCACTTTCTCACAATTTCTACCACCCTTCCTTCTTGTTTCTCATCTAATTGATTTGAGATGATTATCAGTAACGTTTAACCTTTATGTAGAAAGGTGTATCTAAGATATGCAGGTAAAGGTTTAATGTAGCACCCCACTCTTATAGGGCATATCCCCGAATATACCGACTGTATTCGATAACATACTCTATAAGGGTGGTGTGCTAGGATAGTCAGACAAACTCATTACAAAACTTTTCGAACATCACACGCATATTTCAAAAAAACCAATAATCAACTTCGGCCCATTTTATTCATAAATATTTTCAGTCACAAATGTTACAAACAATAAACATATCATCAAATCTGGTAATCATTTAGGCCCATTATAATTACAAAATGCTTTCAAGTCATAAATATTATTACAAAGCATAATTATTGACATACACATGGTACAATATTTATGGAATACATTATTTAATAAAAAAATGACAGAAGACATATGCAGATGTCAACTAATCGTGACCTTTAACTCTTATCCGAATGTAGTGGTTATACTCCAATTGGTCTAACTAGGTATCCCCTAAACATAAAAGACAATGTTGCAATTTTGATGAATTTTGTGAACTCAATAAGCAGACCATCCTCGATAGCTCACTCATATCACACACTACAAGAAAACAAGGTAATTTGAGACATTTTTAAAATGTCACAGAACGTCCAAAAATTTTGCAGAATACAATTTACGATGTTTTAAAAAAATGTCACAAAAAATGTCGCAAAATGTGATGTAGGCAAAAGGTTTCTACAACGTTTTATGTAAAATGTCACAGAAAACACTAACATTTCGCGATGTTTATAAACATGTCACTGAAAGGTTGGCCTTTCCACGATGTTTTAGGAAAACGTCGTGGAATCTTTCACGTTCTGAGCTACATTCCGCAACGTTTTAGGAAACGTCGTGAAAAGCCACATTTGGTGACGTTTTAGAAAATGTCATGGAAAGCCACATTCTGTGATGTTTATGAAACATCGATAAATCTTTCAAATTTCGCGACATTTTAGGAAACGTCGCTGAATGTGGCTTTTGACGATGTTTCTGGAAACATCACTGATGTGGATGATTCCGCGATGTTTTTAAAACGTCGCGGAATACATTTATTTTCTTTTATTTATTTGTTTATTTTTTCAAAAATAATTTTAATTTAATAATTTTCCAATTTTAATAATTATTTTTTAAATAACAATTTTTTAAATCTTATTTATTTAATAACTATTCAATATTATTTATGAATTTTATTTATTTAATAATTCTTCAATTTTTAGTATATCATTAATTTTAATAATTATTTATGTATCACAAGAATTTTATACGTGCAGACAATTTATTATTTAATTGCAATTCCCAATCATGTCATAATACAATAATTAATATAAAAAAGTATGTCATAAGTGTATAAGATATCAATATGAGTACATATATCTAATCTAAACGAATATTATGTGTAGAACATAAAAGTTCTAAGAGCTTTTTTTGTTCTTCAAATTCAATTCATTGTTATTCGACTTCGGTAGTTAATCGATCCTGCATTTGTTTAACTTTTTTATTCAATTCATCGACTTGAGACTGTAACTCCTGATTAACCTTCTTCGACTCCTCTAGTTCATCTCGAAGTCTCTTTCTGACCGAAGTCTTCCCTTGTAGTCGAGGCCTAACTCTCATGCCAACAACATAATCAGATCTTGTGCCCAAGATTTTGTCGCACACTTCATCCACTATCATCGGATGACTTGTTCTATTGAATCTGCCAATTCCTTACACATTAATTCCTGAAAAATTAATAATTAATTAGATACATAGTCTCATTTAAGAAATATTTGTAAATGAACTATATACTCACCCATTTTTCTTTGCATTCGGTAGTTATCCATTGACCTTTACTTTCATCACAATGAGTATGATACCATAGCTTTATCTAGTCACACTCTTCTCCATCTTTGTCACTCTTTTGTATAGAAATATATTATTAGTAATATTTATTATAAATTTTGAAATATCACTCAAAGTAAAATATAACTAAAAAGATAATAACTCACAATCTCATGTCATATCGCTACAAAGACCTTGGAGCCGAAGTTTAGTCGACATTTGACCTGACTCCTTGTCAATTTGGCTTTTTGACTTTTTTCCTAATCGTAAACGTAACAAAATCTATTATAACATCTATAAATCACAATTCATAAATACTAAAATATAATCAGTTGTCAATAAAGTTGTGAAATTAAGTTTTGTGATCAAATTAACTAACCTTTGTAGTTGATTGCTCCCAATATTCGCATAAATCCATCCACTTCGCCACTGTGACATTATACAGGTTAACATCCTTTCCATGCTTGATAAAATACTTTTTTAAATGAAATCTTTTATCTTTAGACCTTAAAGAAAGATCTTGACAGCAACATGTACTTCGTTGTCTATCCTCATTCCCTTGACTTCTAACTTTTGCTGCAAAAATTATAAATTATTGGTCAAAGCTCTAGGCATACAGAAAACACGTACAAATGAGATAGTTTTATAATACTTACGTCTAACTTATCAAATGCAATGTCCAACTCTTCATTAGTTATTTTTTCTGTTTTGTTCTTTCAGGTAAGGAAGTTCAGGATACCACACCAATCTCACTCGATAATTTGGTAAACTATATAGAGTTGGTTGGATGTCCTTTAGTGGGGGAGCTCTCTATCTCCAATCTCTTACCTATCGCCTTATTAATCTTTGCCAATTCGTGTCCTTCTATGACACCCCTTGTCTTTTTCAGATTAGTCGTGGTTCCTAAAATATAGCAAAGAAATATTTTACAATAAGTATATAACATAGTTGTAATTGGTTAGATAAACAAAATTATTAAACTTGTATGTTTAACCAATGTGATGTGAATGATCATACCTGCAGTGCTTGCAGAGGTAGCACTAATACTAGGAAAGGGGCTCGTGTCCTTTACTGGTGGTTGATTATAAGAAGCTAGAGGCATCTCTTAAGAACTTGATGGAGGCATCTCTTGAGAAGTGGATGGAGAACTAATATTGCATTGCATTCTCAAAATTTGTAGATATTTATCTCTAGGATGAGTAATAGATGCAAATGTAACATCTCTTGGTGTTGGAGTAGGCTCACAGGTGCAGGTGTGTGATCTTCTAGCGGTGTACGAGCAAATGGCTCATCAGCTACACTTCTAAGAAGCTGACGGTACCGCGACGACAGTTGTATCGGTACTAAGCTACTCGGTGTAGCCTTATTCTTCTTCTTGGCTAGACCAGGTCCTATGTCAATCACCTGCATTCAATTCGACATTATATTTCAATGATACTATCAATTGATTAAGTAACATTTATCAACCATATTTTAAGAAAACAACATAGTCTACAACTAAAAAAAAAACCTAGTAACTCAATGTAAAAGGGCAAAGATCAAAAAATTACAAACTATCCATAATATAAGTACCTAATAATAAGATCAGGTTATGAAAGAAGGTTTTAATGACCAACAACAGTTGGTGCATCCTGCCTAATCTTACTTGACAACAAGTTTATATATATTCAAGATAAAAGTCTAACAGAAGATCAATCTAGTAGCAGAATCATCATACAAATCAGAGGATGAAGTAAATCACACGTTAGTAAAGACTTTACATTTAAGAAACTAGATACGCAAGAAGGGGGTTGAATGGTTTATCCTCCTTTTTAAATATAAAATCTCGAAAAGAAATTCTCTTTCTTATTAGAAGAATATCACAACTTATTACGTAGTTAAATCGCAAATTACTTCTCTATGAGTTTTAACAA
>JANZXR010071290.1:0-11575 GCA_027575705.1 Erythroxylum echinodendron | reverse complement strand
GGGAGTACTTAAAGGAGCTCCATGCCACTAGCGGGCAGGTGGGAGAAGCCTTTAGATAAGTGCACTGTCATAACTTAGGGGACCAATACAGAATTTTCATGCTCTTGAAAGCTTACTGCCCAAAATGGCAGTTCTTAAAATTCTTGCTTTTCGGATCAGAAATTTAGTTTCATACAGTATGCAACTTTTTGCATAAAACAGTTTGTATGCAAAACATGCAACACATTTATGACACTTTGTGCCATACCAAAACAGAACAAACAAATGCACATTTATGCAGAAATCGAAATCATTGAAGACAAAATTTTTGGCTTATTGCTTTATTATAAAACTGTAACCCACCTTAAGATCCTTGCTTGATTCTGTATCCGACTTATGGATGCCTTTCCTATTAATTTCCTTGCCTCTCTTGAACCCCTCCTTGATTTTCTTCATAAAAGAAACACAACTCCTATTTAACCAAAAAATCCAAATTCGTCTGACTCATAATGCACATTCACCAAAATGACTTGTGTGAATCTTCCCCAAGTAATGAGATTCTTAACTCCAAAGAAAGCTCCTTCCTCCTCCTTTCTTTTTCCCCTGTTGCAACCACTCGGATTCTCTCTTTAAACCTTCCAAAAATGGCAACTTAGCTCATAACTCTCTTCTTTCCACTCTCATTCGCAGCCTCTCTTCTTCTTCTGTTCTTGCCTTTATTCACGCTGCCATTCTACTACAAAGACAAGTCCACCATGCCTCTCTCAAAAGTTCACTTTACCCTTGGTACTTAAGCTATATACCGAAAATACCCTCAATTTCTTCTCATGCATCTATTCCACAAGCTATTATGCTTAAGTTAATGGGAAAAAATTTCAGGTGGCTGACACATTTAAAATTTCTCATAATCCTTGTAGACACGACTCGGTTCTTATCTATTTATTACTCACTTCGACAACTGTGCACTTGCAGTTTACGACTAGATAAGTAGTAGCCTAAATCACTAGAAGATACTTCAAGGCCTAGAAAATAACTCGGTGAACCTAAATCTTTCATTTCAAATTGTTGGTTAAGACAATATTTAAGAGTAGTAATCCCCTGAGTGTTGGTTATTATCATGTTATCAACATATAGAAGGAGAAGACTGCACCCTTTATCTATTTTTCAAATAAAAAATATGATCATAATAATTGGACATAACATTAAGACGCTTGATGGTGGAGATAAATTTAGCAATTCATGCTCCAGGAGCTTGCTTAAGGCCATAGAAGGCTTTGTGAAGATGACATACTTTATTAGGTGGAGAAACATACCTAGGTGGAGGTTGCGTATATACTTCTTCATGAAGATCACAATTAAGAAAGCCATTCTTGACATCCATTTGGAACAATTCCCAAAGTTTGCATATTGCTAGGGCAATAAGACAAAGGAATGAAGTTAGGCGAGCTACTGAAGCAAAGGTCTCCTTGTAGTCAATACCATATTCTTAAGTAAACCCTTTTGCAAACAATCATGCTTTGTATCTTTCAACTGATCCATCAGCTCAAGTCTTGATTTTGTAGACCGATATATACCTAATGATAGACTTATTCAAAAGGTAGGTCAACTATGTCCCAAGTGTTGGTGTTAGAGAGAGCCTGTAATTCTTCCGCCATTGTTTGTTGCCATAAGGGGTTAGAATTGGCCTCGCGATAGGTTTAAGGTTCGTATAGAGAAATAATAGTGGAATAAACATGGAAGCCTTTAAGACAAATAGATGGTTGACTTACTTGAGAGGATCGACGAAGGGGTTATGAAAACTCATTAGAGTCTGGTGAATGGATAAGAGAGGAAGAGTTATTTGGTGAGGATGAAGGATCTACAGCCGGAGAAGATATAGTAGAATTAGACATTAGTTATGTTAAGCTGTTATAGCTGTAAGACAGACCTGGAGAAGAAATATCAGGAAACAAATGTATGGTAAGATTAGGAAAAAAAATTGTGTGAGGGTTTGCTGACTGGGAATTTTGATATTATGGAAAACATTTTATATTTTTGAAAAGTAACATGTCGAGAGATTCATAGTCCTTGAGATAGTGGATCCCAACATCTATATTCTTTGTGTTATATCTCATAACATAAACGTTCATAGGGTTCAAGTTTGGTGTGCTTATGAGGTTGTAATAAAACAAAGCACACATATCCAAAAACTTTGAGAGACTGATAATTAGGAGCATGATTAAATAAACGCTCATATGGAGAGATATTACCTATGATAGTAGAGGGAATGCAATTGATGGTGTAGAAAACAATAAAGTTTGTTTCTCTAGAAAGGGTTGTAGGACAATAATATGATATAAGCAGGGCTCGAGTAATATCAAGAATATGTTTACGTTTGCGTTAATGTTTTTGGACTAGATCTCGAAATGATGGTCCCTTATTGATTAAAAAAAAATCTTTGTATCCTATTGTGTTAGCTGTTTGAAATACTTTAATCTTGCAAGAGAAATAGGTATGAATCATATTAGAAAAGCGAGAGTAAATAGAGAATAGTTCAGATCTATGGCATATTAAATAAATCCATGTATAGCGATAAACAAATATCACATAATACCTCATGTTACTCATAGTTTCATGAGGTGCAGGATCCCAAATATTAGAATGAATGAGATCAAAAGGTGATAATGAGATGGTAAAACAACCTAAGTCTGATGTCACCTTGGGGTTACTTAAAAATTTAACCAAAGATTGCATATAGTGCAACTTCGGGTTGTTCTCTTTGAGGAGCCGAAAATGAAATTAAATTCCTAAGTAACTAAATGCAATGCAACCTAAACTATATAATGAGGTTTGATTTAATTAACTGTTACTAAAATTGTAATGAATTAAAATAAACATAAAGGACTTGTTTTTGGTATTTTTAATTTAAAAATGAGTGATATAGAATGATAGTGAGTGAAGTGAATGAAAAACACAAGTGATTAACAATGATAAAAGCAACCCTCCAATTCAATAGCACAAACAATCATCACTTAAATAGATATAGGAGTTAACAACAATGAACCAAGAGTTATAATTAAACTTTTAATCCAACAACAGAGTTACCTCGAATTGTCACAAAATATTTTCTAAGGTCCCAATCTACTAACTGCCACCAGAATAGTAAAATAGAACTAAGGATACTAAAAACCATTTCTCAATTATTATTCAATAATTAATAAAACATAATTAAAGCTAACAACAAGTATAATGATCTAATAATTTAAGCCAACTTGAATAATCACCAAATATTCACTAAAATCTTAATACAAAGTCTTGACCCAAAATAAAGTAATGAAATTAAGTCATAATCAACACAATATCAGTTGCTAAGCAATAATCCAGCCACAAAAATCTTCCAATACAAAGATATAATCAATACATAACTCTAAAATAATTAAATAGTTATCCTAAGACCTAGGAATCACTAAATAATTAACTGGGTAGAAGATAAATGCATCTTAATCTTCCTTATGAAGACCCAAGTTCCTGCCGTTTCCATTAAATTAGAGGATTAGGACGAACTAGCCACGGAAAACCACAGAAGACGCTGCCAACAGTGAGTTCCGATGTTCAGCCATAGAAGACAGCGAAGGAGTTGACGGAACAGTGAGGAAGAAGCTAAGAATCTAAAAGAAAACGAAATGGAAGATGGGAATGATGGTTTGAATTTATGGGAGATAAGGAAAAAAAGAAATCGAGGTCTAGGGTTAGTCCCCAAGTCTGCCGTTAATAATCCCCTCCTTCTCTCGTTTTTACTTTCTCCTTTTACCTATTTACTATGTCTTCATTTTTCTTCCTTTACTCAACGTCTGCGTTTTGATCCTTTAATTTCTTACTATTATGTCGTTTTGTAATACTCAATATTTGCTGCTGTCATTTAACTCCTTACTATGGTGCCTCTTGGACGTTGATGTTTTGCAATCCTAGCTTGTCCATTTGTCCTGCATTGTCTTTTTCTTCCTTCCTATGTGTTGTCATGTTCTCCTTTAGCTACTACGTGATTTTGCTTATGTTCGTGTCGTTTTGCATTTTCTGCTCCTTGGATGTTACTGTTAAGCTCTTTGTTATGTTGCCATTTTACTCATTACTTATCCACCTGGTATTTGAGAGAGCATGATTTAGACAGACTTGCTGTAAGCCCAACAGTAAACTTAACAAAGCCTCACGTTTGCTTAATACCAACTTAGGATTTAGCTTTATGAGGAATTGTATCCAAGATCCTTTGCAAGACTCTTAGAGCTACATGATATTTTATATGTTTTCGTTTTGTCTCTATAATAAGAATTACAAATCATGTAGCATCAATTGCCCTAAAATCAATTAATCACAATTAAACTAAAATATGACAATTTTACCCTTATAAACACAAATTAAATGTAAGGAACAATAATTCAAATAATAATCAAATAATGCAATAAAGACCAATTATAGTGACAAAAATCCATCCAAATGATATGAAAATATATATAAATAAATGAGTTTGTCAACTCCCCCACACTTAGCCTTTTGCACTTCTGGGCAAAATACCAGTAAAGAGAAATCCAACAGTTAAACTCAATGCAAGCAAACATAAAATTTTCAAAGTAAGAATATGCAATCAACTCAAGCAACCTCTATCCCTATTCAATCAACAATCATAGAATGGTTTGGTGGAAAGAAACTAACACAAGGGAAGAGCACGATAGAAGGAAGAGAAACATAATAGATCTCTCATAAGGTACAAGTGTCTCACTCATCTCTCAAATAGGAAAATTTTCATTCAATCCACCTAGAATCGCACCTACCATAGGCTTGTAAAGATTCTACTAACTACACCACTAACATACCATAGATTCATGATCAAGGGGACTTTGTAAGGTTATAATGTTGATGAAGGGCTAATGAATAGATGAAATGGAAATAATGACAAGTACAATGAATAAGTGTTGAGAAACAACTTAGAGTGAGCTAAAGCGCAACCATCAGATGATCACCAATGTGCAAATATCAACTTTAAAGAACCAATCTTTAATCTTCAACCACTAAGGGGTGCCTTATTTCAATCTTTATTTTTTTGGCCAAATTATTCCTCTTTCTTTTCTTTTTCTCTTTTTTTTTCAAAATTCTTCTTGGCTTTTCTGTACATTTTCTTTTTCTTTTTTTTATATTGGCATACCTAACCCTAGAAGATAAAAATAACAACATCAATGATGCACATTTAATCATGAAGAACATAATGTAACTCATGCAAAACTTTTGTTCAAAAACAATGGAATGAAATGAAAGTGAAGGGTTCAAAGGGGTATGCAAAAGGTCAATTGAAATGGCTTGTATTTAGGTGAAAGGGTATAGAAATGAATGCCCCTATCATGCTTACAAATCACGTAGCTTTGAAAAAGAATCTAGACAAGTTCTAGAGGCTAACCAAACTAGGGGCAAATCACACAAGATGAGAAAGAAAAGTAAGGCTACAAGATCCTTCCAAAAAAGCTTTGTCTAAGATGTTTCCTCCCTAAAATCAAGCTATAAAACAAAGTTAATAACATTGCACCAAAGGCACTCCACTATGCTAATCAACTAAGAATAAAAATTTCTCAAATCAAAATGCATTCAAACCTAAACATGCCAATGTTCACATGCATAAGCAATAAGGATTTGAAAACAAAGCCCAAAGATTGCAAAAATCAAGTCAAAAGGTGGGAATCACAGCAGCAAATTACCGATACAGTAGTGAAAAACACTGAGGCAAGTGAACACAGAAAGACACAAAATCCAGCAACAAAATTCTCAAGCAAGAATCACCTTCCAATCATGCAGTACAATCAAGAAATCAACCAATAAGGCAAATGAAAAAGTGATTATAGTAGCAATACTTGAGAAGCAAGAGAAAAACCCAATCAATTTAGCTCAAAATTTTCAAAATTTTTGAATTTTCATATTATTTCAGCTCAATCAAACAAATAGTGCATAATGCAAAGTCAATAAAATGACAATCCAAGCAGTGGCAAAATAAATTAGCAACAGCAATCCCTCCCCCACACTTAGTCAATACATTGTCCTCAATGTAACAACAACAAGTGTAGGTGAAATGGCAAGAGCAAAGGGAAACTAAACTAACAACTACTAAACGAAAATAAACAACTACAAGTACTTCCTACTGGAGAGGTTCCCTCCCCCACATTTACTCTGAACTATCTTAGCAGACAAATATCACCATCAATACAATAGAAAGTAAACGAGGAGGGTGGAAGGGAACAGCCGTGTGATTAAGGGGGTCTCTGATCCTCATGGTAGTGCGTAAGCAGATGACCATTGGCTTATGAAAAATGATCAGTTGCTTCATCTACTAGCTTTACCATACCAAATGAATGCACCTTGGTAAATCTAAAAGGTCCCTCCCATTTGGTGACGAAATTCACAGGCATCAACTTTAACTAGGCCTTGAACTTTAGAACCTTGTCACCTTCATGGAACTCTTTCCTTAGAATCTGTTTGTCATGAATCATTTTCAGCTTGTCTTTGTAGATTCTGGAATTATCATAAGACTCAAGTCTCATCTCTTCAAGCTCTTGGAGTTGCATTATATTTTTTCTAAGTGAAGATTCAAGGTCTGCATCACATGCCTTGATCGCCCAATAAGATTTGTGCTTGATCACCATAGGTAGATGGCAAGACTTATCATAGAGCAAGCGGAAAGGAGACATGCCTATAGGGATCTTATAGGTAGTCTTATAAGCCTATAGTGCCTCCTCAATCCTTTCACTCCAGTCTTTGCGGGATGGTTTCATAATCTTTTCTAGTATCCGCTTCACTTCCCGAATGGAGACTTCAACCAACACATTTTTCTGAAGGTGGTAAGGAGTGGCCAGCTTGTGATTAACTCCATATTTAGCAAGTAGATACTTAATGATCCTACTGTAGAAATGTGTTCCTTAGTCACTGATGATTGCTCTTGGAATGTCGTACCTATAAAAGATATGAGAACATAAAAACTTGGCAACAGTAGAAGCATCATCTTTCCTAATTGACACTACCTCTACCCACTTAGACACATAATCTACTGCAAGTAATATATATGAAAACCCAAATGACAAAGGAAAGGGAACCATAAAATTCATGCCCCAGACATCAAAACTTTCACAAAATTGCATAGGTCTTAAAGGCGTTTCATGCTTTCTACCTAGACTCCCAAACCTCTGGCACTTATCACAAGACTTGCAAAAAAAATAAGCATCTTTGAATAAGGTAGGCCAGTAAAACCCACATTCTAAAACCTCCCTAATATTAGCACTAAAATGCCCCCTCAAGATAAAGAATGTGCAAAGGTAAGGATAAATTAGATCTCATTGTTAAGAACACATCGTCTGATAATATGGTCACTGCATTGCTTCCAAAGAATTGAAGCAACCTAGACATAGTATCTTGCCTCCCTCTTTAGCTTATCAACCTAAAACTTATATATAGAAGGAGGCACAAGATTAGCGACAATATAATTAACAATATTAGAGTACTAAGGCTCTTAAACCGCGGTAAAAAGTGCAGAATTAAGAAAGGAATCAACAGTAAGATCAGAAGAGTTAACTCCCTCAGTGCCTTCAGGTAACCGACTAAGGTGGTCAGCCATATAATTCTCTGCTTCAGCTCTTCCTCTAATTTCAATATCGAAATCCTGCAGCAACAAAGCCCATCTTAGCAGTCTTGGTTTAGCCTGGAGCTTCTTAAATAAGTACTGCACTGCTGCATGATCTGTAAAAGCAACCACTCGAGAGTTTAAACTTATCTAAAGCAAAGATTATAGAAAAAAGTTCCTTCTCAATAGTGGTATAATTCACTTGAGTAGAATTAAGTGTCTTGGAGATATAGGCTATCACTCTAGATTTCTTTTCCTCCCTATGACCAAGAATAGCACTAGCTGCAAAGTTAGAAGCATCACAATACAGTTCAAAGGGCAATTCCCAGTTAAGTGCAGTCAGAATAGGAGGTGAAATAAGCAAGGATTTCAAAGTGTCAAAAGCATGTCAACATTTATCATCAAAGTGAAAATCAATATCTTTTTTCAACAATGTAGAAAGGGGTAAAGCAATTGTACTACAATCTTTTACAAAGTGTCGAAAAAACCCCACATACCCCAAGAAAGACCTCAAATCTTTAGATCAAGTAGGATAAGGAAATGAAGAAATGATTTCAATCTTGGCTCTATCAACCTCAATCTCCTTTTGGGAGATGTGATGACCTAATACTATGCCACCATCTACAATGAAATGACATTTTTCATAATTCAAAACCAATTTTTTCTCGATACATCTGCCAAGAACACGTTCAAGACTAAGCAACCAATCATCAAAGCTATTACCATAAACGGTGAAGTCATCCATAAAAACCTCCATATTTCGCTCCAATAAATTATTTAAGATCTCCATCATATGCCTTTGAAAGGTGCCTGGAGCGTTACACTACCCAAATGACATCCTTATAAGCGTAAAAACCAAAAGGGCATGTAAAAGTAATCTTGTCTTAGTTTGCAGGTGTAATCGGCACATGGAAGTAACCTGAAAAGCCATCCAAGAAATAATAGTGAGATTTACCAGATATTCTTTCCAACATTTGATCTGAAAGGTAATGAAAAATGATCCTTCCTAGTTGCTTCGTTCAACTTCCTATAGTCTATACACATTCTCCAAGCATTTTGAACTTTTGATGGAATAAGTTCATTACTCTCATTTCTCACTACTGTGATACCGCTCTTCTTCGGTACTACCTATACCAAACTCACCCACTCACTATTTGATATGGTATATATGATCCCCGTACTCAATAACTTAGACACCTCCTTCTTAACCACATAATGAATAAGAGGATTCGACCTTCTTGGTGGCTGCTTAATTGGCTTGGACCCTTCAGCCAGAAGGATCTTGTTTGTGCAAACCAAGGGATCAATCCCTGGTATATCCCCTAAAGACCAACCTATAGCCCTCCTATACCTTTTCAACATAGAAACTATTTTCTCTTCTTCAAAACTACTCAGAGAATTTGAAATAATAATAGGCAATTTGCAATCATCAGTAAAAAAGACACATTTCAAATTGGGGGGAAGGGGTTTCACTTTTAAATTAGGGGGGTTGCATAATAGAAGGAACCAGCTTTGGTATATCAAGTGTATTCAGTGTAAGTGGTGTGTCCATGTGGCTTAAGGAAGCAGATATAAGCTCATTGTGGTTTATATATCCTCCACTTTCCGACTCAGTGCCACCAACAAATAACCTAGAAACATCAAAATTAAGGTCAGTCTGATTAATAGAAAAAGAAAGTAAATCAGAAGTGAGAGTGGGATTAGAAGGGGTTAGAGCAGTAGCAGGATCACTGTTATCCTCTTCTAATATTCCAGCACCACTTGATGGAGAAGCTACGTGCGTAGTTTGTATAACAGCTCCTTTATTATCAGTTCCTGCAAAATCAAGAAACACACATTCCTCAAGGCTATCACGTGCAGAATCAGTTGTAATATCAGAATCAAAACAAGATGATGCAGCAAAATCATACGGAATGGAAAGCTAGCTATCTATCTCTAAGAAACAAACACATGATACGTTGCCCTTAAATGCATAAAAATTAGAATAATGGGAGGAGGATAAACAAGTAAATACATCATCGTGATTCACAACCATGTCATACCAGTCAGGCTAATGCATGTCAGTCTCATGTAAGTCATCCACATCATTATTGTGAAATTCAATCAAACTAATACCCAAGTAAGAACAATCTTTATAACCATGGTTCATAGCTTCCGAAAGATTAAAGTGCACTTCTTGATCCTCGATTCCCATAGTTATAAGACCCTTCTTCATGCTAATTATGGTCTCAGTAGTCAGAAGGAATGGCCTACCTAGAATCAAGGTACTCTCAGTAGGGAGCTCATTAGTCATATCAAAGACATAAAAGTCAGCTGGGAAAACAAGAGCTTTGACTTGCCCAAAGATATCCTCAAGAATGACTTTAGGGTATCCCACCATCCTATTAGCTAGACCAAGCACTACACTAATGTCTTTCAAAGCTTTAATACCCAAGGTCTTATAAATGGAGGTCGACATTACATTAATTGCTGCACCTAAGTCAGGTAGGTCATGAGAAATAATAATTCTACCTATGGTATAAGGAATAATGTAAGAACCTGAGTCTTTGCATTTAATGGGCAACTATGGCTTAAATAAGGAACTAACACTCAACCCCAGTTGGATTCTCTTATCATGCCTATACTTTCTATTAGACCCCTTTTTCGGAGTCTAACTCGTGCTCTGATACTACACCTATAGGACCCCATTTCTATAGCCTAACGTTCAGAGTCATCATAAGATGTGCTCGTGCGTATTACCTTGAGGGTTATCTCTATGAACCCATATTAGCCATTTTCCATAAAAGTGGTGTGCCCACACTAATCAATCACCAAAATCATAATTGAATTCTTCAAAAAAATTGTATCTACAAAACTCTAGTTATGTTTTAGGGATAGTAGAATGTGTTAGGAAACCATTGCTTCAAGAATCACTTCATTTTGGGGTCGGACAATTAAGTTATGGCCAAAACATTTAAACAATGTTTATATCCTCAATCATATTGTACCTATCTTGGGAGAATTGGCATAACCTTCTCTATAAATCTTGGAATGAGGCCATTCTTAGACCATTTCAAAAAGAACATCTATATCTACAACTTTCATGAAGACCATAAAGCAAGAATATGCTTTAAAAATGTGTCAAAATAGTAATTTATTGTAGCTATCCCGAGAGTGTCTGTTTAACGAACATAAAGTTCCTTCAAACAGACATAGGCGGGCTTGGGAGCCATTTTTCACCCGAGAAGGTCCACTTAACGGACATGATGTCCCTCCAAAGGGACATGAATTGAGATGGGACACAAACAAATCCGAGAAGGTCTGCCCAACGGACATCAAGTCCGTTTAACTGACACTTACAGGTTGAATTTCATATTTCCAACTCTTACAAGCTATCATGACCCATCTTATGCATATCTAACATTCCTAACTCATTTTCCTCATCATTTTCACTGACATTCCAATTCAAAATCATTTACAATCAATTCATCTTCCATTTTTGGTCATCATCCCAAAAACACAACCATTCAACTATAAACATTCATCACGAAATTCTACACATATTCAACCTCATTTATCATCTTCATTTCATCTTCAACTTATCACACTATTTCTTCCTAGTTCAAGAAACCATAGTACTTATAACACTTCTTCTTCCCATTTCAAACACCACATTCTCTCATTCTATTAGATCAAAATAGAAAAGCTATAAAGTGTCCTGCATACGCCCTATGCAGCGTCACTGACTTGTAACAATAATATCTTTCAATTCTGATCTCCAAAATTTACAAACTTTATATCATTAGAAAGCTAAAAGAATGAACTACAACGTCCAAGAAGACAACCTTGTCCAAATCAGCCTAGATCAGTATAGTTTTTCCCCTGAAGTCAAAACACAAATTTCTATCCTTATGAATGCTTGAAATTTCCAATGTACAACTTGGAAAGTCATGAGCATAACCATTCAACTACCAACTTTACTTCATT
>JANZXR010071279.1:0-11576 GCA_027575705.1 Erythroxylum echinodendron | reverse complement strand
AAAAAATTATATCCGCAAAAATTATAATTAAAGCCTAATCACAATAAAAATAATAAAATTAATCCTCAAACAAATCGAGGTCCAACACTTTTTGATTCAAATTCATCTCTCATGTGTTGAAAATCATCTAAGAACAATTAAGAAATAAATTCGTTAATTTTAAATAAAAATTTCAACACATTCAAGATATTTATATCCACAGTTAGCAAAAAAAATAACAACTTATTAGGTATATTATTCTAACTCTGATATTAAAGTTGATGAATTGAAAAATGAATATCATGAATTTTATGATCAATGCAAAATGTTTACAGTGAAGTATTTCAAAGAAGTTGAGAAGTCCAAGAACAATGATGCATCTTTGAAGAGTAAGATTAAATCATTAGAATCTGTGAATAAGAGTTTGGCGAGCAAAATATGTCTCTTGAGGATGATTATAAGCAAGAGGTTTCTGAAAAGGAAGTTCTTGAAGAAAGATTAGCCAAGTTGGAAAATACTTTGCTTAAGAATGATTGTGATAAAGTGATACAGCTAGAAGAAAAGGATGTCGGCCTAGAACTTGAGAAAGTGAAATGTGCAGGGAAAATCTTATCTCTAGAAAAAGACCTTGCAAAATTCTTTGATGGAAGAAAAAACCTTGATGCACTACTTGGTAATAGTAAATGTGTTTTTGATAAAGCTAAAATAGGTTACAATGAAAATAATAATGTTTAGCCATACAAGAACTTCTTTGTTAAATCTAGCAGTAGTTATAGTCAAAATATCAAGAACCTGATACATGGTAGAAATTATAACAATTCTCATTCATCTGTTTTATGCTTCTACTGTGGTAGACATGGTCACATTAGTCATTCTTGTAAATTTCGTAAAATGGAGAAATTATCTCAACTATATGTTTGGAGACTGAAAGGTCAAGCTACTAACCTGAAACGACCCAGAAAAATATAGGTACCTAAAATGAGATAATACTTTCTACAGATATACTTCAAAACAGATACAAGAGAAAATCAATGGATAGTTGATAATGGTTGTTCGAGATACGTGACAAATGAAATATCACATTTCAACTACATTGAAAGAAAAGACGAAGGTAATGTTGTTTTTGCTGATAAAAATAAGACAAAAGTCACTAGAATTGGTAAAATTGGTGACTCTAACTCTACCTCTATTGATAATGTTCTTTTTGTTGATAGATTGAAACATAACTTGTTGAGTGTAAGTCAATTATGTGATAAGAGTTATAGAGTTACTTTCTATGCATCACATTGTGAAATTATTGATCATCTTAACGATTAGAAATTAGGACATATACTGTGCTTAATTGGAAGATATGTCTTCACAAAATGTCAAGTATTTTGTTTCTATAGAAAATGAATCTTTTCTCTGGCACAGAAGATTTGGATAAGCTAGTATGATCATTTTACCAAAATTTTCCAAAAATGAGTTAATAAGAGGACTACTGTCTTTAAAGTTTGAAAGCAATCAGGTTTGTGAAGCCTGTTTAAAAGTTTTGCAGAAAAATTCAGATAAAAAAAGGATACTACATTACTTCAATTTGAAGCGACCATAGAGGATAATTTGATAATAGAAAATTTGAAGATTTCTATAATAATAACGCTATGAAAGACAAGACAAACTAAATTAGTTTGACAAAAACAAAGTTTGGAATTTAGTACCTCATCCATAAAATAAGATAGCCATTGGAACTTATTGAATTTTTTGAAACAAACTTGATAAAAATGATAAGGTGGTAAGCAACAAAGCAATACTTGTAGATCAACGCTATAATTAACAGGAAGGTATTGATTTTGATGAAACTTATGCGTCCGTTGCTAGACTGGAATTGATTAGAATTTTACTTGCCTTCGCATGTTATAGAAATTTCAAATTATTCCAAATGGATGTCAAAACTGCCTTCTTAAATGGAAATATTAATGAAGAAGTGTTTGTTAAGCAACCTCCATATTTTGAAGATAAAAACCGTCTTGATCACATGATGAAGTTGACTAAAGCCATGTATAGTCTAAAACAGGCCCCTTAAGCATGGTATGAGAGGTTAAGTAATTTTCTGCTTAAGAATAACTTTGAAAGAGAAAAGGTAGATAAAACCTTATTGATTACGAAAAAGGAAAAAGATTTACTCATAGTGAAAATATATGCTAATGACATAATATTTAGTGTTATTAATCAGTCATTCTGTGAAGAATTCTCAACATTAATGTATGGGGAGTTTGAAATGGGCATGATGGGAGAACTAGCCTTCGTTCTTAAATTACAGATCAGGCAAGCAGAAAAGAGATATTCATTAGCTAAGACAAATAAACAAAGGAAATTATCAAGAAGTACCATTTTGAGAATGTCAAACCGATGGGTTCTTCTACTCATCCTCATTGTTCTTTGAAGCGTCGCTCTTTACTCTATACATTCCAACTCTCTATTTTCTTCTCAAATCTTCTAAACCTCGCCCATCGTTCTTACAATGGCACACATGAAATCAAAGGGATGGAAGAAAACCACTGCATCAACTTCCAGCCATAAACATACACTCGTTTCTAATTCTTCTTCTCTATCTCCAATAGTAGGCCCTTTGAATACTCTTATTGAAACTATCTCTATTTCCTCTAAACCCCAAATTTTAGAAACACTCTTTTAGGAAACTCCAGAGGGACGAAAAAGACAAAATTTGGCTATGCTTTCCCTATAATCAGACTTAAACTCCTCCTCTAAAATCAATGAACCTTCAATAGGACAACTTTTTGTCTCTAACTCTAGTAGAGAAGAAGAAGAAGAAGAAGAAGAAGAAAAAGAAGAAGAAGAAAAGAAAGAATAAAAGGAAGAAGAAAAAGAAGTAGAAGAATCCTCGAGTGAGGGGGAGAAAACAAGAAAATTAAGATTTCATATACCCATTCTTACTCTGACCACTCATACTCCTTCCATTACTTCTCCATCTACTACTCCTAAAACTGATCCTAAGGATAAGAAAGTGCCTGAAGTGCACTGGGTTATAAATGATGATGGATTAGATGCAGAACAGGTTTCGTTACTAAGGAGACCACGGACCAGAGAAAGTATCTGAAAATAAGCTCTATAAGAAGAAATCGCTGAGACAGAAAAGGAAGAAGAAGAATAATCAAGGAAAAGAAAAAGGGAAGAAGTAAGAAAAGGCAAAGCACCTTTGATCAAAGAAAAGATTGAGGACTAAATTATTAAGGATGAACCAGTGTTTGAAGAAACCTTTTTTGAAGAAATCCCTAAAACTAAAAGAAAAAATCAAAGAAACTCATTATACTCCAGAAGGGAAAACCCTCAAATCTAGTAAAGTTATTCCAATCGATGGAAGCAAAAGCAAGGTATAAAATGCACTACAAAAAGAGAAAGATGGTAGCAGGATGCATCTTGCCTCCTAACCTATTCAATGATATCGGTATTCTCATCACACCTTTCTTACTATTGGTTGGGAAAACTTTTTAAATTTGGACGAACCAATATGTGATGAATTAGTAAGATGGTTACAGAGGAAATCTTGGGGAACATTCTGGGTGTATTTCTAATTGGTGGGACTAATGTTCCCTGTCACAAGTAGGATATTGTTGATCTTAATATAGGAGAGGTTATGAACTTTATATGTCTGCACGCTAATAATGCACATGAAGGGAGACCCTGGTGTAGACACTTGGACCTACTACCAAGATGCCTTGCATCCATTTTGGCTACTTCAATTTTTCCAAGGAGTAGCTCAGTAGAAAGATGCAGCCTTCTGGATACATATATGGTCTACAATCTTTTGAAGGGTAATAAGATGAACCTACCACACAAAATTTAGCTCTTATTCCTCTCTAGAGCACCAATGATGTGATCCTTCAACATCTAAAGGAAATTCTTTCCAATCAAGATCAAACACACAACCAAATAGAAAGCATGCAAACTCAAATCTGTGGCTTGCAAATGTTGCTTAAAACAAGTCTGATTAATGACTATTTTTTACTTGGTTTATTTTGACATACTTATGATCTTATTTGTTGCCTCAGTCACTCTTTCCCTCTTTTGTTTGATAATTACAAAGGGAGAGAATTAAAATGATATACTTTGCCCTTGATGATATATTTTCAATATTGCTTTGATGATATGTTCTGTTAAAATGTTGCTTAACTTTTGGAGTTTAAATCTGTGAAAAACTAATGACAACTCCTTCCTACAGAAGTCAGGCTCCTTTTAATTATAACTGCGAATAAAGGTATCTTTTAAAACCCTTTATTATTTTAATTTTGAAAATATATTTATTATTATTTGTCAACATCAAAAAGGGAGATTGTTAGCTCAACGTTTATATTTAACGATTTTGATGATACCTGTATAATATTTCAAAATTCAAATTGGATTTATTTCCTTATATAGGCAATGATATAATTCTTAAAAGGAAATAAAATCATGGAATAATTACTTTATTTCTTGCAAGAACCTTCTTTATAAACTTACCTTCTTAAAAATGGTTCCATGACATCCGAAAGGATCTTACTAATTCAAATAATCAGCTCTAGAAGCCTTAACATAATGTTCTTCTTAACATCTAAATATCGAAGATTTCAATAGAGATAATATCGAAGATTAAGCAATGACTAGTTGAAGAAAATGTCTACTTAAGGAAGAGCCACTACAGACATGAGACTTATCTTAGAGCACCAATATTCTTAAAAGTTATATCAAATTCTTTGTTCTTTAGAAGGTGATATCACTCTATTAAGAGAGACTATAAAATCCTTCATACAATTTCTTGTTGAGAGCTTGTTGAGGCTAGAAAAATATTACTACTGTGGAAGGTTGAAGAACTTTGAAAAATGTAAACTTGTGAGCTTAAAGAGGATCATCAAATTACTAGTTTTTTATAGTGAAATTCTCAAGTTGGATACTTGGGGACTGAATGTAGGCTTCCTTATAAGTTTTAAACTTTTAACTCTCTTTCTCGCATTATAAGTTTGTGTTTTCAAGCGGTTCTTTTAATTTTACAATAGGCTCCTTATGTTTTTATATCACAAGATATTCTTTTCATTTTTAAATGTTAGTAAGCTCCTATCAATTAACAGACTCATTTCTTTTTTAACACTAGCAGGCTCCTTTCGACTAAATAGGCTCTGTTAGTTTTGAGCATTAGCAGGCTCCTTTCTTTTTCAACATTAACAAGGTCCTTTCAAAAGTTTATAGGGTTCTTCTATTTATAAATTTACTTTGTAGCATGATGTTATCAATTTGAAAGTACCTTGAATATTTTTTACAGACAATTAACAACACCCCCCCCCCCCATGTATGCATTTGCTTTATCATAATGTGTCCACAATAGGTTGATTGAAATTGAATATAAATTAGGAAGCTTGTTTTCATACTGCTTATAACATGTTCAATGAAAGTTTTGTTAGAGTTTTTTTTTTTTTTTACTTTTGTTGAGTGGAGATTGTTGCTATCAATTGGTCTCTCTTTTGTTGTTCAATTTATAGTACAATCTTGCAATTGCAGATTAAGTGCACTATACTTTGTTTTCTTCAACTTTTTTTTGCATAAAATTACAAATATGTTATACGTTGAAATTTGAAAAGATTACCTGTAAATTCTTAATTAGTTATTTTTGTTCTACAATTTCATTAAAATTGAATTAAAATTATTATTAGACCAATTTGAACTTAGAATGTTACATATTTGATTTTTTATTAGTTTATTAACATTTAATCTTAAGAAATAAAAATCATATAAATAAATAATGTAGAATTTGTATTATTTTAACATTCTACAACTATTGCATAGACCATCTTAGATAATGAGTAATGCACTAAACTTTGTAAAATGAAAGTTTGTCTACTACATGAAACTCTAAAAAACTATCAGGCTACCTTGATTGAAAGGTTAACTAAGCTCATTTATCCTAAAACTAGGTGAATGGAATGAATTTATGTAATTTCTTCTTATACATATTTAATTAGTTTTAGTATGTATATGAAAAATAGATTAATAAAGATATCCAATATTTCATTATTTACAAATGTTTTTACAAAATTTTAAATCTTTTATGAAAAAATAGATTAATAATGATATCCAATATTTCATTATTTAAGTTTATCATATTTTAAAGTTGGATATGATTTGGTTGTGAAAATATTTATAGTAAAACCTAGAATGGAATATATAAAAACTTATAGTATTCAAACATCAGTTGAACTTCTTTTAAATTGTTACAAAGAATGATTTATAAAGAATTTTTATGGAATCCAATATATATTACAACAAGGTTTTATATTTTTGGACCTAAATGAAATTAAACCTTGTTTATTAATTAAACATAAGAAATTTTGATGCTCCTCTTCCTTACAAAGTCATAATTATACAAGTAAAATTCCACCCAAAGTTCATATTAGATGCATGCTTATATCTAAAGATGTATCCTTCAAAACATTTGATTAAATCTTTATATATGTATTATTCTTTTATAAAAATTTCATTAGTACGAGTCTCAATAAAAGAACTAGAAATGGAAGATTGATAGTCATCTAGAAAGAAAGCTCCAAAATTGGAAAAAAAGAGAATGATAATAATATATACATAAAAGTAAAACTAATACTTTATTAGAAGCTACTAGCTAAACTCCTTTTACTTTATTACACTTAAGACTTGGAGTTTCTACTTTATATGCAAAGGTGAAGATGATACGGATAGAAATTTTTAATGTGGATAGAAATTTTACAAAGTTATTATTTTTAATGTGGTTAAGAAACTGTTGAAGTCGATCGTGTTCATTTTGAAGTTTGATGATGTAATTAGGTTATCATTCTTACTATTGAACAAGTGTATTATATTAAATATGAAATTATTTTTTTCACCAGCCCCGTTTTGTGTTGAAGAATGTCAATAATTGTCTAACTTCATCCTTCATCTTAATCGTCTCCAGTTGTCCGTTCGTCCACATAAGTCGTCCAACTTTTGATTATCACCTTTTTTTCTTTAATAGTATAAGTACTTGTGTTTGGGTTTTGTGTAAATGCAAAGGAGGTCTTGGTTTTGTGTTGTTGTTTGGAATATTGTTAGAATAATTGATAAGTAGATGTATGAATTACATAAGTATTTACTGCATGTGGATGAGTTCGATCTCTTATGGATGACGTGTTTACTAAACCCCAGGATGGTATATAGGCTAGAAACCTATGATGCAGCTCCCATAAAGCTTATCGGTGAAATATTCCATGAGCCCAAGAATCACAGTGAGAAGACCTTTCTCGATTCATGTGCTCTAACAATCCCACATACCATAGTGTTTTTTGAATTCAAACTTAGTATATGAACGTGTATTGATTAACAGAGAATTAGTAACATAAGAAATTCAAGTATAATTATAGATGTTCTAAGGAATAATAAACCCTAGGATGGTATGTAGGCTGGAAGCCCATGATGCAACTCCCATAAGGTTTATCGGGGAAATATTCCACGAGTCTAGGAGTCACAATGAGAAGACACTTTCTCAATTCATGCTATTTAACAATACCACGTACCAGTTTGTATATCAACTTGGATTAATTTATCATTAAGTTATATAAAACAAGGATTGCATTTAGGAATTCGATTATTTATTTTAATTGTATAGTCAAATGGAAAAAAGTTGGATGTCTTATCAAAAATGGTCCACTGAATACTTAGAATGAGTTGAGAGTTTCATGCAATTTGTAAAAGATCAAATATGTGTTGAATGTTGTATTCAGTTATTTACTTTTAATTGTATAGCTAGATGGACAAAAGTTGGATGTCTTATCAGAAATGGTCCCCTGAATACTTAGAATGAGTTGAGAGTTTCATGCAATTTGTAAAAGATCAAATAGGTGCTGAATGTTGTATTCATTTTCCATGCATAGACTACTTAAATATCAACATTCAAAGTCAAGATGTGATATAGAATCACTTACTAATCCAAGACATAGATAAATTATATACTCCATGGCTTTATCATGGAAAATGTTCAGAAGCAAGTTGTAGTAGAAGTGTTGATACAGGTTTTGATGATAGTAACAATAATGATGTAGAACATTTTTATATTAATGACGGTGATGATGATAGGATAGGGGACATGTTAGAGGATTATGGGAATTATATGGAAACTATAAATGAAACTAGTTTGCCTAACATAGTTGGTAGTATTACAAAAGACAATTTTGGGAAGTTATTAAAAGTTGCTCAAGAAGAATTATATCTAGGGTGCTTGAAATTCTCACAGCTATCTTTTGTTGTCAAGTTGTTACATTTGAAGGTCTATATTAAATAAATTAACAAATCTTTTGACATGTTAATTGACTTGCTTAACGATGTATTACCTATTGGACATAAATTACCTAAATCTTACTATGAAGTAAAGAAATTATAAAGGGACCTTGGATTAGGATATATATCAATATATACTTGTAAGTATGATTATGTTATATTTTGGAAAGATAGTAAAGATCTTGAAGAATGTCTCATTTGTGGTACATCAAGGTGGTAAGTGGATAATGAGAAAGGGAAAAAGATACTGCATAAAATATTGAGATACTTCCCTGTTAAACCATATCTATAAAGGCTTTTTACGTCAACAAAAAGCAGTCATAAATATGAGATGGCATAAAGAGAAACACATTGATGATAACATTATACGCCATCCAACAAACTTAGTGGTATGGAAAGACTTTAAGGGAAAGTTTTTTGCACATCAATGTTGTAATGTTCGACTTGGTTTAGCGTCAGATGGGTTTAATTCATTTGATAATATGAGTACTTCTTACAACATGTGGCCGGTAATTCTAGTGTCATACAATATATCTCCATGGAATTAGTGTGTGAAGGAGTCTTTTATGTTATTGTCTTTACTTATTCTAGGACCTATTGCTCCTGTAAGGATATCGATGTATACATGCAACCACTAATTGATGACTTACAGTCATAGAGTACATTAATAACATGTCAAACTATAAATGACTAGCAAATTTAAACCTTTATTTAATTTTTCAAAATTAGTATAAGACAAATAAAAAATGTTGTTAGGATATTTATTATGTCTTATTATTTGATTTTGGCATTTTTGATTATTGGATCTTCAAGATAATGATTAAAATCCAAATTAAGATGAGGTGAAAATAAGTAACACTTCTTATTTGAATTGTATTCTCGGATAAGACTTAAAGTGAAATAGAAGTCTATTATTATTGGGAGGGTATAGAGATCACATTGGATCATTGAAGAATTTTGTAAAATTGCTTGAGATGTCCTTGCATGTGTGATTCCAAGTCTTAACCCTTATGTGCGTGAACTGCTTTCTTGGACTCCTCACGTGTGTGATTTGGTGATTGCTTTTTGGGTGTTGACTGCAGTGGTGTGTGTCAAGTGAGGCCATGGTCTATTTGTTTCGATGATTGAAACAAAGTGTATAAAAGCACTAACGCGGGGTGACTTTGTCTTTTCCAAGTGTAGGTTTGTCGCAAGTGTGTGGCAAGTGAGTTATGGGTCTTTTGTTTTGGTGATTAAGAAATGCATGGAAGGACTGACGTGCTTATCTTGATGTTGGTATAATTGCATTTTGGTATTGTAGTCTATATTAATTAATTGGGTGTGTTGCAATGTTTTATTAGGAGTATCTGCAACTGTTTTTATTAGAGTTTCACGTGGGTGTGGGCTGAAGCATAAATGTCTTGTGTTTGCTAGTTTTGAAAATATCTACAACTGTATTACTTATGGGTTGGCATGATCTGGTTGGTTGATTGATGAGTAAGAATGTTGCACTTTTCTATGGTTATGTTGCTGTGAACGTATGCATACAATGTTTCTCTTCTGGATTGCGGTTTGTCTCTTGCTGGGTTTTTCTAATATAAGCGTAAACCTTGTGTGGCTAGTTTTCTTGATTTCTGGTGTATGAAAATTTCCTCAAGTTTTCGTGATTTTAGTAACTACCATACCTGATCGTTTGAGTGACTTTTGTGGGCTAATTAGGTGTCGATTATCTCTGTTCTGGTGGCTGTCAATATTGGAGATGATGTTTAAAAATTCCAGCAGTTGAAGACTGTAGTTTCAATCAGTGAACAACTTTCTTATTAGTCTTTGGAGAAGCTGAAAACATTGGAAAGTTGTTTCTTTCTATCTCAAGTGTATTTGTTTTCGTTCTTTATTATTTAAATAACTTGAGTTATTCATTTATTATTTTTCGTTAAAAGATTGCTGAGAAAAATCTTCTGTTGAGGTTAGTACGAGGCTGTCGTACTATTGAGTATGAAATTCTTTCACGGGTTGTGAGGACGAGAGATAGTGTCAAGGGTTGAGTGGTGTTGGCTTAGTAAAGCCTTGTATAAAACTATTATCGTTAGTGAAAGAATTAGGCTAGGTGAGGGCCCCGCAGATGTAAGCAAAGTATGCCGAACTGCATTACTAAATTTCGGTGTTGATTTATATTTGTGCGTTTAATTTTTCTGATTTTTTATTGTGCTAAAAACGACTATGGTAAATCGAAGATTTTTGCAAAACTGCTACACCCCTACGGTTCTTTCAAATTTCTTATTTAATAATAGCCGTTATAGACATCACATGTTTCTTGTTTGTTTCTCCAAATTAATTCGAATTATAAATTTTCGCTAGTTTAAACTTTCAACCAACAAGAAAGTATAGTAATCAGCATTATGTTCGCTTGCAATTATTTAATTTTCAATTCCCATCCATTGTGATACGGATTGCGCTTTAGGATATAATTATGAGAATTTCAAGGTACTTGCATAGTTTAAGATAGACATCTAGTAAAATATCAAATGGTAAATGAATGCCATCTTTTGTCTACCACGTATTTGATATTCTTTTTCCTTTTTACATTGTTGTTATCTTAAGGGTTTCGTAAAATAAAAATTATAATCAGTATATTTTTCTATTTTTAATATTTTTCAGAAAACTAATATTAAATATGTATACATTCACACATATATTAAATTAGAGTAAATGGAATTACACGACGAGTGAATTAGAGTTATATTTCCAGTACTTTTGTTAAATTAATTTGATTTTATTGTCATGAAATTCGAGATTGTTTTGTACTTTATATTTTTCAATTTCCCCGTCGATTATCTTAAAAATATAGGTATATAGGAGCCTTTACGAGGCAACCTAGTAACATTGAAGTCCTTTCTATATATATATATATATGAGGGCTCAAGATTCATAACTATCGAATTGTTTCTTAACGAGTTCAGTCTGAAGAAGAGCCCCAGTCAAACAACGTTAAATGCAACTATCAACAAATTATTAAGGATTTTCACTTTTTGAAGTTCCGAAACCTTGAATCCAGAACTTATATTTTAGATCTGAACTTGATTTTAGTAATAACGCAATTGCCCAAGAGTGGAGCCATACGGAGAAAGGGAGTCATAAGGAAGGTGGTGCTCAGGACGATCCTCCACTACTAGAAGAATGTGATGATACCGGTAATCTCAGCAAAACATTAACTCGTACGTGTGATAAAAGATCATACAAGGAAGTTCTGCTACAAAAACCCAAGTCAGGAATTTCTACTACACAGCCCAAGCTCCATCTCCACATAA
>JANZXR010071268.1:0-11576 GCA_027575705.1 Erythroxylum echinodendron | reverse complement strand
TAAAAATAAAAATAATTAATAAGTTTAATAAAATTTATAATAATAAGGAATTTATTAATAATAAAAATAAATATAATTAATAAAATAATAAAATTTATAATAATAAAGAATTTAATAATAATAATAAATATAACTAATAAAATTAATAATAATAATAATAAGAAGAAGAAGAAGAAGAAGAATAATAATAATAATAATAATAATAATAATAAGAAGAAGAAGAAGAAGAAGAAGAAGAAGAAGAAGAAGAATAATAATAAGGATAGTGAAAAGGATATTTTGGTCTTTTTGTTAGTTATTCCTTTGTCATTCCAAGTTTATATATTCAATACAAACGCTGGAATAGAAATTCTTTATCTATTCCATGCCTTGAATCAAACAAATTAATACCCATACATATGGGGTAGATTACTCTGAAACCTTCAATCCAGTTGCAAAGCTTGATACTATAAGGGTAATTTTTTCCTTGGCAGCGAATCTAGGTCACCCGTCTCCAGCTTATTTTAAAGTACTTTTTCCTCATTTATCCAATAATAATTCATGTGATACGTGTGTACTAGCAAAAAGTCATAGGAAATCGTTTCTTTCTAGTAACACTCGTGTGGAACATGCCTTCGATTTAGTGCATTCAGATGTATAATGATGATATAATTTTTTACTTTTTAATTACATTTTTATATTTGTATTTACTTTTTATATTTTATCCATCTATAACAAATGCATAACATTTTACATTTCCTACTTTTTTAAAATTTTTCATTCCAGAATTTTACAATCTAATTTTTGTTATTCATTTTTAATATCCTAACTTATATATTTTTAATATTTCTATCATAATATCTTTTCTAATATACATTTAAAATTTTACAACCTAATTTTGATTATTCATTTTTAGTATTCTAAAATATATATTTTCTATATTTCTATTATAATTTCTTTCTTAATATAAATTTAAAAATTTAAATACTGATAATTTGATCTCATTTGAAAATTTAAATACTGATAATTTGATCGCAAATTTTAAAATTGCACAATATTCGTTTATACATTAAATAATATCAAATGTTAGGACTTTTTCATTATCTTAATTAATTGAAATAACTAAATATAATAACTTTGTTCCGTTTACGGGTGAGAGTTATTATAATATTTGTACTTACCTATATTAAATATTTATAATTTTTTTACAACATTTGAAATTAAGCAATTGACATTTTTAACTTTGGTTAACTATAATTTTTAATTAATAACAAAACATTTTACATTTTAAAAAATTTTCCAATCAAATAAATAATTTTACTAATCCATTTTTTACATTCTAGCTAATATATTCTTAAGCTTTGTATAAGGTAAATCATCATATTTCATCTCCTGATTTTTTTCATACCAAATTATTACTAACTAAATTTACCAATTCTTTTTTATATTCAAATTTATATATTTTGAATAATTCCATCATGATTCTTTTTTATTATACATTTAATAATTTAAATATTAATAATCTTATCACAAAATTTTAAATTATACAGTATTTATTTATTTTAAACGTATTTTGTTTGAATTTTTTAATTTAGTTTATATATTTTATACATTTATAACAAACTAATTACACTGTACGTTTTCTTAATTTTTAAATTTTTCGTCTCAACTGTTTACTGCATAATTTTCGTTATTCATTTATGATATTCTAACTTATATATTTTTAATATAACAAATTAAAACCTTTTAAATAAAATTTACATTACAAACTTTAAATATTTATAATTTGATTACAAATTTTTAAATTACCCATATTTATTGGTACATTAAAATTATATAATAATATAACAAATTAAATTAAAAGGACATTGGTATGTATCTGCTAGTCCTAAAAATGTGTGGTTATTCAAGAGCAAGACCTCGTTTGGATAGCTATCGATCAGCTAAAATTTTAGCTAATTCGTTGATTTCAGTTATTTGACCAGTCAATCAGCTATTAAAGATGTTTGGAGAGTAGCAACTTTACTGGCTGATTTAGAACAAACAGCCAAAACTGATTCTCTACCAACAGCCAAAGTTTTAACTATTAAGTCGATTATGCCTTTTAAATTCTATTAATAAGTTATGTAAGATTTTCTATAAAAATTAGAACAAAGAAGAGTGTGCAGTAATCATAATTCAAACAGTAATATGTAATTCAAACAGTAGTATAAATATAAGATATTTTTTTAAGGCTGTAGTTAAAATATTTATCTCTTCAATAACCATCTGCAATTTTATCAAAGTCACTCAGATAAGATATTTTTTTAAGTCACTCGTATAAGATATTTTTTTATTATAGTTATAAACTTAATTTTTGTAGAATTAAATATCTAAAATTTAAATTCTCATAAGAATATTCAACAATATATAATATTTATATCCTTATAATTTTTTTAAAGTTATGTCCTTATTGATGAATAAAGCCATAAAAAAACAGCACCTTCATGCATGCAAATCACGTAAAACACATGCATCATAATAAGCGGAAGCATAAAATGATACCTCCAGCCATTGCCGTCGATGAGCCTCGTGATCTCTGAGTGGTGTGAGTTTCTATCCTCTTCCTGAAGCAAGCTCTGATGGTGTGCTCTGAAATGCTTGGCGAAGATAGGACCCGAGAACCACAACCATATTGTGTTTTTAACACAATACCTCATACCCTACTGTCCATCACAGTGGGTGAAGGTTGAGGAAGTGGGCGACAGATAGAGGTGGAGTGGTTGCGGGGTGGACCATCCATCCACGAGGGGTGTGTCGTGGACCATCACAGGTAAGAGGATATGAGTTTGTCGGATAAAACTCTTACACTTATAGCTCATTTTACACATAAATAGCTAATACTAAATAACTAATTTTACAAAACATTTCTAACAAATAACTAATACAATCTACTAGTAAAATTAGCTGATATAATCAAGTATTAATTAATAGCTAATAGAATCAACTAATAGCTAAAAGAGGGCTCAAACTTCCGGTAAAAATCAGGCACGCGTGTCGAGTTAAAGAACCTGAGACTTACAAGACCCACGTGCTCCTCAGCCGATTGGATGCAGTCCATGACGGAATCTATCGGTACACAAACAGCCATAACAATAATCAGGGATACTAGAACGTTAATCAGCGAAAGTCAGCGTAAATGAATCCCAAATCCAACGGCTGAAATTAATTTACTATCGTGTCTGTCACAGGCGTAGGTATAAGCTCAAATCACCAATTTGGTTTGGGATGTTTTCTGGGTTTTTTGTTATGAACCCAACATGGCATCGATGATCCAACTTCTTCGGCCGATAACATATACCAAATTCCATTGTAATCCTTATCCTCCCAATTCATGCTCTTTTCGCACACAAACTAGAAGTCTTCACTTCAATTCCTTCTCTTTACCTTCTGGGACTTTGCAGAGGTTCAAGGTGAGAGAGGACACAATCTTGGCCAAGTGTCAGGAAGGCGACACCCAGGCCAGCTCCGGCGAGAAGAGGACCGACGCCGACAACCAGAAGATCAACAACAATCCTCCGAACAAGCAACGGCGACAAAAGCAAGGGAAGAGCCAATGGTGGTGGTCCAAGCGCCAGAGCTGGAAATGGCAGCCCTTGATTCAGGCGCAAGAAATTGGCGTTTTGCTTTTGCAATTAGGAATTGTTATGTTCGTTATGCGGTTGCTCCGGCCCGGGATTCCCTTACCCGGGTCGGAGCCCAGGCAATCTTCCACTTTAGTTAGTGTTCCTTACAGTGACTTCTTGAGCAAGATTACTACTAATCAGGTCCAGAAAGTTGAGGTCGATGGTGTGCATATTATGTTTAAGCTGAAGAATGATGGGAATGTTAACTCCGAAAGCAGTGAAATGGCGACTAGTCGGTTTCATGAATCGGAGTCGTTGTTAAGGAACATGGCGCCGAGGACAAGGAGGATTGTGTATACGACTACCAGACCGAGTGATATAAAGACTCCGTACGAGAAGATGCTCGAGAATCAAGTAGAATTTGGGTCTCCGGATAAGCGCTCTGGTGGGTTCTTCAACTCGGCTTTGGTGAGTTCAGGTGGTTGTTTTTTTGCTAGTAGATATCGATTTTGGGCTGTTATTCAGTATTTTTCTTCTTAGCTTGAGAAATGTTGCAATCTACGTGTTTCCTAATATTGTGCGATTTGTTGGTTAAATGGTGGTCAAGTATAGTTTTTCAACAAACTATCGCGTTCAATAGACTAGCATTAATGTGGGAAATTGGAATGATGTAGGACAAATAGAAGAATTATTAACTAGTAACTAAAAGCACAAAATTTGGAAATATGATTGATATTAGGCTGCTGAAATATCAAGTTTCAATGTTGGATTTTGGCTAGGAATGCTGAAATTTTAATGTTTGATTGCTAGAAATTTAGGTTAAGATTTTAGGGTTTAATATGGATAGAATATAGGTTTGTTGGAATTTAGTATGGAACACAAAGAATGAAGGTAGGAAATTAGTAATCACTCCTAAGATCTAAGAATCACTCTTAGAAGAAAGCATTACACCTTCTAGTTGAAAACCCAACTTTGTAGAAAATTCCAGATTTCTTATTATTATTAAAGGGCTGAATACAAATATATATAGAGTTTTAGAACTCTTATTCTAGTAGGAAGGGGTTTCTAACAAATTTAAATCCTATTCTAATAAAAATTTTACAAGTCCTAAACAGCTAGGATAACATTTGTAAAATAGAATAACATATTTAACTTACTAATACTTCCTATCTAATAAGGAATCCTAACATAATCTAAATTTCAGCCCTTATTTTTTGTTGTCAACTCAATTCCCAACCGTTATCCCACCAAATTAAGGCTTGTGGTTGACGAATTTTTCCTCTTATTTCTTCTATATGCTTTTAAGTTCTTTTGTATCATTGAACTAGGTGCGAATTTGATATCAATCAAATCTTTCTTCTAGCACTGCAATATAAAAGTTGATTTAGTGATTTTGAAAAACCTCATTTTATTATTGCGGATATCAAATTTCATTATATCATGTCAGAGAGACCAAATTCCATTCATATTATATTTCTCTTATAGCCTAGTGCCTATCACATTTAGTACTGGCAGTTAGGCAACCAACTAGTGCAAGGAAAAAGCTCACAATAAATAGTGAACTGGCTTCGGTATTATGAGAGGTACATTGGTTGAATTGTTTCCAATTTTTCATTTTGTGCTTTCTTTTTCTGTTTGTTACAAATGCTTTATTGATGATGATAAAGGAATCTGTACTTCTTCATTAGAATACCCCCATCAATGGCGACAGCAAGGGGTTCTCTTTCATAAGCACCCTTCCAGTTGGGAAGATAAGAACTTTTGATGTTGTAAATACTATGAGTAGATTATTTGTGCTAAAGGTTGGAAAGAAAGAAAATGTCCTTTAGTAAATTATGATAAATTCGATCAGGAGTTTGCTAGTTTGATTTTTTTCCACGTTCATTGCAGATAGCTTTCTTCTATGTTGCTGTGCTTGCAGGACTTCTCCACAGGTTTCCTGTTAGCTTTTCTCAGGTGTCAATTATCAAATTGCTCTTAAATTACATTAAAGCTAAGGAATGCTGTGAGAATTCTGAGTGGATATATGGTTGTAGTGCAGCATGCAGCAGGGCATATTAGGAACCGTAAATCTGGGGGTTCTGGTAGTTCAAAAGTGTCTGAGCTAGGAGAAGCTATCACTTTTGCCGACGTTGCTGGTGTTGATGAGGCTAAGGAAGAGCTAGAAGAAATAGTGGTATATAGCCCTTACTGTTTTGCTTGATCCTGGTGGTGTGATGATGCCCTGAGGGTGTTATGAACCTTTCTCTGAATTTTGGAGTTGACCTTTCTGTTGTTTTTTTACTGCCCAGGAATTTCTTAGGAACCCAGACAGGTATATAAGACTTGGTGCTCGACCTCCTCGAGGTGTTCTCCTGGTGAGTTTATGAATATTTTGGTTTACTGTTCCTCAAAACAATCTGTTTGTGAAATACTGATTCTTTTAGTGGCAACCATGTAGCAGCTTAGATTAGTCACAAGCATGTCTACAACTGGTGCTGCCCTTCTATTGAGAAGGTTTTCATAGCCACAAATTTCTAATTTGATTTTGTGACAGTGACCTGCTCGTCTTTTGAATGTTAGGCATTGTTTATTTGAGTCTTTGCTTGACCACTGGAAGATAGTCTTAGGTTAGGTTAATAAATTCTCTTGTGATTGGTTTTGAGCAGTTACTTGTATGCCATCTGACTGGATTTCACTACTGTATTCTAGTATTTCTTGTAAATTATTGTTTGCAGTTGGTAACTGTTATTTTCTTTATCTTACAGGTGGGTCTTCCTGGGACAGGCAAGACACTTCTGGCAAGGGCTGTAGCTGGAGAAGCCGAAGTTCCCTTTATCAGCTGTTCTGCAAGTGAATTTGTGGAGCTTTATGTCGGCATGGGTGCCTCCCGTGTTAGGGATCTCTTTGCACGGGCTAAAAAGGAAGCACCATCAATAATATTTATTGATGAGGTATGGCTTTTTTGTGTGTTTATTGGTTTATTGCTTGTCTATTTGGTTGTTGGCAAAAATATGCATGAAGAGGAGTGCATGGCATCAATTGTATTTTGTACCCTTTTCGCAGATAGATGCGGTGGCAAAAAGCCGTGATGGGAAATTTCGCATTGTCAGTAATGATGAACGGGAGCAAACTTTGAATCAGCTGCTCACTGTTAAGCCTCTTTACAAAGGATTTTTGATGTCTGGATTTAGTAGGAATTCTAAAGCTTGAATCTTCAAAACTATTTGCAGGAGATGGATGGGTTTGATAGCAACTCTTCTGTTATTGTTCTTGGTGCAACAAATCGCTCAGATGTGTTAGACCCTGCACTTCTCCGACCTGGAAGATTTGATCGTGTAGTTATGGTTTGTATGATAATTAATCATGTTTAACATGTTAAGGTGTGACAAATAAACAAGTTCCATAAGTCTCAAAGCTTCTTTTCCTCATCCCACCTTAGGTTGAAACCCCTGATAGGAATGGAAGAGAAGCTATTTTAAAAGTCCATGTTTCCAAGAAGGAACTTCCTTTAGGTGAAGAGGTTGACCTCAGTGATATTGCGTCTTTGACTACTGGCTTTACAGGGTACTAGTGACTAGTGGTTCTCTTATTTGTCTTTTTCTCATTTCTGTTGGAAACATGATAGGAATGAGCTTTCGATTTTAACAGGGCAGATCTTGCAAATCTGGTAAATGAAGCTGCTTTATTGGCTGGAAGGAAAAACAAAACTGTAGTTGAGAAAATTGATTTCATTCAGGCGGTTGAGCGGTCAATAGCTGTAAGTCTCTCCCTCTCTTAGTATTCATCTGAATAAAATCTTTAGGTGAAATATTTAACTCTGATGGCTATTGAAGATTTTGAATCTCTTTTTGTTAACCCTAAGCCTAGAAAGTCAACTAAATGATCTCTCAAGTCAACTTGAAAACTATTTATGGATGAATTTTAAAATCTAAAAGAATGTCAGAACAAATACTAAAATTAGCCTATAATTAGAAAGAATCAAAATCTACAAAATATGTTCCATAGGAATTAAAAGGTATCCAATCTCAGAACAAATATTAACAATTAGCCCATAATTAGAAACAATCAACATCTTGAAAATATGCTCCATAGGTAAAATCGATAGCAAAAAGAAACTATAAAAAGTTGGCAATAGATAGCTGATGAGAACTATGACCTCAAGTTGATAGAATTAAATGAGTTAACTAGCTTACTCTTCTGATTGGTATAAAATGAGTCTTCGCATTCTAAGAGTTCAAAAAAGGGACAAAAATGAAAAAAGAGTTGTAGGAACATACAGATATTTTGAATCAACTAAGGTCAGAACTGAATCAAATTCCTTCTATTGTAGGGTATAGAGAAAAAAACTGCCAAGTTGCAAGGAAGTGAGAAAGCTGTTGTTGCACGCCATGAAGCTGGTCATGCAGTGGTTGGTACTGCTGTTGCTAATCTACTTCCTGGACAGCCACGAGTCGAGGTTAAAACGTGACAATGCTTTTACAAAGTGTTTTAACAATGCTTTTACAAAGTGTTTTAAGTTTATTTTGGATGGTTTAATAGAATTTGAATATAAAAGCCACACAGATGGAAGCTACGATGCTCTAAGTGGCTAGCGTATTCTTCTTTCACGTAGCCAACATAAATGAACCACTTGGTGATTTTGGTTTTGGTTTTAGTTAAAAACTTGCAATGTGCATATCTTAGTGTCTGCTTGGGTTGGAAACAGCCCAATGCATGGAATTTCAAAGGGCCAAGTCCTCCAACTTTTAATTGTACTTCCACAAGATGCATCAACAGTGTAGGTAACTACAAAATATGACATGGAATTTTGTATTCTTTTCTTCTTTGAAGAAGAAAAACACCGATTTTAAATGTTTTCCTGCTAGGGCAGTTGAAAACTGTCTCAATAAACCATTTTGGAATCGTTAATTATTTATTGCTTTATAGTTCACAAGGAACAAGTTATGGAAGTTTATGTGTGCTTCTCTGACTTTTGGTTGTTATGCTTGATGCAATAACCATCACTTCTGTTATTAGATGTTAAGGTGCTATAATTATTTGTTTTTTTGCCAATGACTTTAAGTTCTACTTGTCATTAGAAATTAAGCATATTACCACGGTCAGGAGGAGCATTGGGGTATACTTATAGTCCCCCTACAAATGAGGATAGATATTTGCTCTTCATTGATGAATTACGTGGCCGCTTGGTTACACTATTTGGAGGACGAGCAGCGGAAGAAGTTGTTTATTCAGGACGTGTCTCAACAGGTGCACTGGATGATATACGGCGAGCTACTGACATGGCGTACAAGGCTGTAGCCGAATATGGTCTTAATCAGACAATAGGCCCTGTGTCCTTAGCAACCCTATCTGGAGGTGGACTGGACGAGTCTGGAGCTGCTTCATGGGGAAGGGATCAGGTACCGATGCTTCAAACTCAATTCCTTCTTGCTATCGGTGTTATGTAAAGATGATCTGTCATTGGAAAAAATAAAGCTGACCTAAAGTTTCAACACAACAGGGACATCTTGTTGATCTTGTTCAAACAGAGGTGAAAGCATTGCTGCATTCTGCTCTAGATGCGGCACTTTCCGTTGTGCGCGCTAATCCTACTGTTTTGGAGGGGCTTGGTGCCCATCTGGAAGGTAATATTGGATGCTTCATTATTGTTGCTTGGAGCGTTACTGATGCAGCTAGAAATCTTCTTTAATCCAACTTCGCCTTCTTTGGGCTAGTTTTCTTCTAGCAATCTATATGATGTCACTGAAAGGTTCTCTGGATATTATGGTCTCTAGTGATAATCAGATCACAGATTCCTCTCCTAATGTACTTCTTCCTGTCCTAGTAATATTGGGTCGGCCTGTGATTCAATCTACTCTACGTCAAGTGCATATTGTTGTGTATAAAATACCATTCCTACAACTACCATGGCATTCAAGTATTTATTTGATTAATTTGCTGGTGCAGAGAAAGAGAAAGTAGAAGGTGAAGAGCTGCAAAAGTGGTTGAAATTGGTGGTTGCTCCAAAAGAGCTTTCAATCTTTGTCAGAGGAAAGCAAGAGTCTCTCCTATCACTGCAAGCAGGCTCCTGATAAATACAACTTAGTCAGCCTGTGTCAGGAAAAGTTTGGAGTGAAGCTTATAGCTCTATTTGTAAGTTATAATAGAAATTTACCAAGAATTGAACTCACTGTTACAGCATTGTATGTTTGGGTGAGGTTAATTTTTGGCTCAGTCTTAACATTAATGGTCCAGAACCTGAAGAGACGAGGAAAGCTGAAATTCACTTCTGTCAGATCCTTCTCAAGCCTTATCGACTTCTGTCAGATCCTTCTCAAGCCTTATCGCCATCTTGACGTCAGCTCTGATTACACAGGTTCGTTGTTTGAGATCTGTTGTACATTGACTATTATTTCAGTCCAGTTTATACGAGAGATTGATGGAAATTGTAACAAAATTTTCGGTTTACATATATTATGTCCCATATAATATTTCAGATAGGTCGGTTCATGACGGTATGGATTTGACGCACTTTTTTTTCCAAATTTACTTTTACCACTAACTTGATTAGGCCAGTGGAAAGGAAGACGGAAATGTAATTCAGAATCCTGGAAATCGTTATGTTATTTTTCCTGGAATTATTTGAATTGGGTCAACCGAGGAAAGAATGTCCTCACAAAGGTGACCAATGGGGAGTTTGGGACCTCTCAATTTGAACTTCGTCTTTGGGGAAGCTCATGGAAGCCAGAAACTTGATGTTCCAGGTGTATTTACTTATCTTGGAGAACGAGTGGATGTTACGCCACTGCTAGAGCCTAATAGGATTTCCCGATGATATTTAATCTTAGGACACAACAAAAGAAATATCAGTGTTATTTTCAAGGAAAATGAGCTTGGTGTTTGTCCGTCCCACCACCTTTGTATTATGTTTTTTCATTTTTCGCTTTAGACATTAATCTTCACTTCAAACCTGCAAGTGACATTAGTTTAAAAAATTAAACTGGTCATCAAACTGGTCAAAAGAAAAGTTTAATGAGTATTAAACTATTATAAAATTAATATGTAATAAATAAGTAGTAAAAATTAGAGGAGTAATTAAAAATAAAATATTTTATTGAAATAAAAAAATACCAATGTCTATTATTTTATAATTAATTAATATTAAATACATATGAATGTAATATAAAATTTAAAATAATAATTACATTAAAATTTTATTTTTGAAGGAGAATGTAACTTATTATCGTCAAAAGCTTCGACTTTTTTAACGCAAGTATTCAAATAAATTACAAATTAGTAATGTTTAAAATTATTCTCAATTGTAAATTTGTAATATATTATACTTCTAACTTAAATATAATCAAAATAAGATATAAACTGACCATCAGTAGATATTTTTAATTTATTTGTTGTGAAAAATGTTTTTTTTTTTCATAAATCGCCTTTTTAAGTTTATTATAATCAGGGACGATGATGGTTTTTCTTTTTCAATCAAAAACCAGTATGTTTAGGTTTCCAATTGAACTTACGGTCCAATTAGAGAAAAGTGACTTTATAAATGAAGTCTTTAGATCTTTGCCTCAATCACACGTTCAAAGAATTGAGCTTTTTTTCACTTGACTTGTCCCAATTGGTTTTTGAAACATTAAATATTTTAAAAAAGATTGAGTTTTTCACCTTGATTTTGCTTATTTAATATTTTTAAAAGGATTGGACTTTTATATCTAACTTGACCTAATTGAGTTTTATCCTAACTAAAGTATAATTGACTTTAGTTCAAGTTGCCTAAGTTTGAGTGGACTTTTGCTGCCCGAAATTCAACTAGAGTTAGGGGACGCTTGGTTTATAGATAGTAATAGGAATGAGAATGAGAATGAATATATGGAGGAATAGAAATGGATATAATCATTATAATTATGATGGTTGGTTAAGCTGAAGGAATAATTATCATTATCATTGATAGTGGTTGGTTTGTAAAAAATATTGTAATTAATTAATTACAAAATGAATTATATTTTAATTAATAAATGA
>JANZXR010071247.1:0-11578 GCA_027575705.1 Erythroxylum echinodendron | reverse complement strand
ACGCCACCCTCGAGGGGCACGGACTCGGGTATCACTATCGATATCGGGTTCGGGTCCAGCGGGAGTGGGGTGTTACAGTTTAACATTAAGGGATTGGAAATGAATAGCTTCCCCCTCTGTGTAGATTGGGAAAGGTGCTCTGAAATCCACCACCCTGTTCCTTCGTCCTCAACCTTAGACTTGATTTCTTTTAGATGATTGGTTGCGTTTCGTTGATTGCTAAATGCGGGACATACTAGATTGGAAGTAGGTGGAAGTTGGAATAAAATGGAAATTTGGAAGTTGGTTAAAGAGAAGTGAGAGTGTTTGGAGGTTCTAAACTTAAAAAGATAAAGTTAAATGAAAGTGAAAGAAAAAATGAAGTATGAAATGAATATATAGGTGAAGGAAGGGTAAAATGGTAAGAATTTTAGTTGAAAATCGCGTAGATAATTTTACCGTGCTGTAAGCCAATAATTCCACCAATTTTCCAATTTTTTTCTTCTTTTGTCCTTCTACAAGTTCTTGAGATCCCTTCCTAACTCTATTATAGCTCTTTCACCTCTTTTTTTGTTTACTTACTTGATCATTTAACTTATGTCGAAGTCCTATGCCTTCTTGACCTTATTTGGAAATGAAATAACCTAACTATAGAATTCAAACTATCTAAACGTCAAAGGACATAACATGGAATTAACAATCCATAGGTTGTCTCCCATGTAGCGCTTCTTTTAACATCAGTAGCTTGACGCTCTTCTTATGCTCAAGGTGGTTTAAATGGATCGTGCAATGGTAGCATAATCATCGATCTTACAATTTGCACATGAGCTACCATACCCTGAGTTCTACCTTCATTATGCTTCACCTTCCTTCACTCTCTCCTCTGCGATTGTTTCTTTCTAAACGCATTCCCAAGATCCTCAATATCTTCCCATTGTCCACGAGGTTTGGTTTCTTTGATGTTAGCTAGAAGTAAGGGAGAATTGCTGTCATTATTTGACAGTGAACATTATTTGATGCATTATGAACCTCAGAGTTAGTTCACCTTTATCAACGTTAATTATTGAGCGAGCAATAGCTAAGAATGGTCATCCAAAGACAATACGAGTTTCGACATCTTCTCCAATATCTAATACAAAGAAGTTTGTGGGGAAGGTAAATATATTGATCTTTACTTGCACATCCTTAATAATATCCTTTGGTCAATGAATTGTTTTATCCGCTGTCTTCACTATCATCATAATGGGTTCTAACGCTTCTAACCATAATTTTTGACTAAAGGTATAGGGCATCATATTAATAATTACTCCTAAATCTGCAAATGCCCTATCTATTTTAACTCCATTGATACTACAAGGAATGTAAAAATCCCTTGGGTCCTCTTTCTTCTGTGCCATATTAGGGTTTTCTTCCGCTACGAGCTCCTTAACCTTCTTCTTGATTGATTCCCTTAGTGTGAGTCTCATTTTTAGTTGTTATGTTATGTCCTCAACATTGTTTAATTCAGCCTCCTTAGAATTCCTCGTCACTTTACTTGAATTTGACTTCAGCTAAGCTAGAATAGGATATAAAAATTCAAGTCGAGGTTCCTTGATTGGTTTAGTTATGAGCTCACTTGGAAGGAATTCAATATTTACTTATCCTTCTCCATTGTCTCCATCTTCTTCCGTATGTTCAAGATTCTTCTCTTAAGTCAGAGTAATGGCCATGATCCGTTCCTTTGGGTTAGATTCGGTATTGTTTGGAAGGGTTCCTACATTCTGAGTTAAAATTACCTCTGCTAATTGACCTACTTAGACCTTCAGATTGTGTATTAAAGAGGTATGGTTCTTAGTAACTTACTCAAAGTTGCTTTTAAGCCTCTTATGTGCATTCTCCATGCCTCCAATTTTATCTAAAATCCTATCTAAATTGGATTCCATTGAGCTTGATTTATCTTGTTGGAAACCTTGTTGTCCTTAGGGTATAAATTATCCTCCAACATTGTTCGTCCAAGAGAAGTTAGGGTAAATCTTCCACCCAGGGCTGTATGTGTTGGAGTGGGGACTATTTCCCCCTCTTCGTCCATATTAAGCTCCTATATAACTAACTTGCTCCGAATCGTAATCCTTTATTAAGAAGTAGTCCACTGTATCATAGTCCTTCTGTCCACAAAGTTCACATTTTAGTTGCACATATTTTACCAAAGCTAAGGACGAAGCCTTCATGTTGTTGATTTGTCGAGTTAATTTGTTAGTTTTTGGCTGCATGTCTGTCATTTAATCAACAGCTATAACTCTTTTTGTTCTTGGAAGGTAGCAGGTTGTCTACTCCGCTCACATCTATAGGTAGCTATTACACACCATCTCCTCTATCAGCTCTTCTTCTTCATCGACTGTCTTTCTCTTCAGTGATCCTCTTAAAGCTTCATCAATTATACCTCTCGTTTATGGGGTTACTCCATTATAGAATGTTTGTAACAAGAACTCCTGAGGTAAGTTATGGTGTGGGCATCTTCGTTGCAAGTCTTTGTATCATTCGTACGCCTGATAGATCGATTCCCTGTCACTTTGCTAGAAGTTGGTAATCTCCTTGATAATCTTCATGGTCTTAGTAAGGGGAAAATACTTGTCTAAAAAGGCACCAACTAGTTGATCCTAAGTGGTGACATTGGCTAGGTTGAGGGAATGGTACCAGGCCTTTGCTCTATGTTGATCCCAAGTGGTGACATTGGTTAGGTTGAGAGAATGGTACCAGGCCTTTGCTCTATCTCTTATGGAAAAGGAGAAAGCTTAATTCTTACCGCATCCTCCGACATTTGATGGTACCAAAAGTTATCTCAGATTTTAAGGAAATTTACTATATGTGCATTCAGATCTTCATTCGGTAGTCCATAGAATTGTACAGTCTATTGAAGCATGTTTAGGAGGGTTGATTTAATTTCAAAAGAGGCTGCTTGTACAGGTAGCCTAGCGCCTCCTTAGTTAGCCAAATTTAACCCTGGTCTTATGAAATCCATAAGGGTTCTTTATTGACATCCTTGGTTTGCTCCGTGATTAAAATCTTGCTGAAATTTCTCGACCATTGGTGGTTTTGTGATTTCTTCTTCTTCTTCTTCACACTGAGCTTTCCTAATTGATCGTTCTAATAAAGTGATATCTAGCTCTAAGGTTTCAGTTGCATGACTTGAACTTTTGTAACTCTTGTGTTCACTCAAGCGCACGAATTTAGAAAGAGAAAGAAAGAACAGAAAATAAAAAATAATTAAAACGCCTTTGACTAAAGAACTAAACTAATTGCCTCCCTGACAACGGCGTCAAAAACTTGATTGAGGTTTGGTTGTGTGTAAGTTTTAATTATTAACCCTCTATAATCCACAAGCATACGGTTTGTTAGCAAAGTACTAAAAGTGTTGATCTCACGAAGGGGGAACTAATCTAATCCGAAAATCTAAGGTTGAAAATAAATAACATAAATTCAAGATGCAACAAAACTAATACGAGAATTTAATTCAATCAATTGAATTAAGAATCACACGAAAATACTAATTATTAAGCAATTTGCAACATACCCAAGAATCAACCGAAGGAAATTACTAATTAAGAGAAAGGAAAATTTACCTATCCTTAATGCTAACCTAAATGATTATGAATTATTGAATTGTTGGTTATAGACTATCCTAGGGTTGATTATTATCTCTCGAGTTATAACCATTAACCTTAAATCATAAACCTTAATCAAATTATGGAGGTTGAAAAATGTAGGCCATGTATGCCATGCTCGTGGCTCATATTTGAGCCTTCTGTCACGATCATGGCATGTCGGGCATGATTGTAGGCCAAATCTAGAGCTTCCCTCATGATCATGGGCTGTTGTTTTGACCCAAATGTCTCCAAAACTCTTCCATTCTTAGATGTTGACCCCGAAACATTAGCAAACACATCAAGTACCTAAAAAACATAACATTTAAGCTTAAAGACTTATACTAACACATAAAACACTTAAAACATAAATACTTAACAATCTAACACAATTCGAACCTAAACACATGCTAAATAGTTAAATTAATTGTTGAACATCTATCAAACTATGCCCTAAAACACGATACAATTTACACTTATCAGTTTGTTATCCAAATTCCTATAGATCGTTTAAGTCATCAATTAATGGTTTCATGTATACATTGATATTCTTACCAGGAGTAGTAACCCCTGGAATAAGAAAAGACAATAACATAAAAGGCTACTTCATACACTTTCTTGGAGTTAAATTGTATGGCAATAGAATAACCAACAACCACAGGCTATATGAAGTCCTCATATTACCGAAATGATTAAATCCATATGAGGCCAATCCAAGTTGAATATTACAACAATCCTTTGCAAATCATGGAAACTTTCTATCAAATTCTTTCCATGCTATTGAGTATATTAGATGACTATAATGTTATCATCAATGTGTTTCTCTTTATGCTACCTTATATCTATGGTTGTTTTTTTTTGTACATAAAAAGTCTTTGTAGACGTGGTTTAATAGGGAAGTATCGAAGGATTTTATTTGGTATCCTTTTCCCTCTCCCATCATCCACTTGCAACCTTGATGTACCACAAATCAGACATTCCTGAACATCTTTACTTTCCTTCCAATAGAACACAATCATACTTACAAGCATGAATTGAAATATATCCTAATCCAAGGTCCCTTAACATTTTCTTTACATCATAGTAAAATTTCGACAATTTGTGTCTAACAAGTAATTCATCGTTAAGTAAGTCAATTAACATGTCAAAAGATTTGTTACTCTATTTATTATAGACCTTCAAATGCAACAACTTGACAATATAAGATAGTTGTGAGAAATTTGAGCACCCTGGATATAATTCTTCTTGAGAAACTTTTAATAACTTACCAAAATTATCTTTTGTAATACTACCCATTATGTTAGGCATACCTGTTTCATTCATAGTCTCTATATAATTCCTATAATCGTCTAACATCTCGTTAATCCCATCATCACCATCGTTATTAACATCACAATCACCTACATCATTATTGTTACTATCATCATAACTTGTATCACCACTAGTACTACAACTTGCTCCCTTATGTTCATCATGATAAAGTCATAGATTATAGAATTTATCTATGCCTCATATTAGCAAGTGATTATATACCACATCTTTACTTGAAAGTCAACAATTAAGCAATCGATGCAAGGATAAGGAATACGACATTCATCACTCATTTGATGTTGTACAAATTACAAAAAACGCTGAACTTCGTCTACATATTTAGTGGACCATCTCCAATGAGATATCCAACTTTTATCTATGTAGCTATACAATAAAAGAAGATAACTGAATTATTAAATACCTTTGTCGTTCAATTTTATGTTATAATAAAAGTTACTATTAATTGAGGTACATGGCATTGCTTACACCTGTGAATCCAGAAAGGGACTTCTCGCTGTCGCTTTTAAGCTCGTGGAATTTTTCACTGATAAGCCTCATCGGATCTGTAGCACCAGTTTCCAACATATATATCATCCTATGTTTCTAAGAATAAAACCATTACACAAAACTAACACATTATTTACATTAACACAAAACTATAACACATCCTAGTTAAAGATTATACAAACAAAGTTCAGAAGAAAAACAAAACTAAGGTATATGGCGTTGTTTCCACCTATGAATCGAGAAAGGGACTTCTTACTGTTGCTCTTAGGTTTGTGGAATTTTTCACTGATAAACCTCATCAGAGCTGTATCACCAGTTTCTAACCTATAGATCATCCTATATTTCTAAGAATATTGCAAACCATTACACAAAACCAACACATCATTTGCATTAACACAAAACCATAACACATCCTGGTTGAAGATTATACAAAAAAAGTTCGGAAGAAAAGAAACACTAAGTTATGTGGCATTGTTTCCACTATGAATCGAGAAAGGGACTTCTTGCTGTCGCTCCTATGCTTGTAGAATTTTTCACTGATAAGCCTCATCAGAGCTACGTCGCCAGTTTCTAACCTATATACCATCCTATATTTCTAAGAATATTGCAACCATTACATAAAACCAACACATCATTTACATTAACACAAAACCATAACACATCCTGGATAAAGATTATACAAACAAAATTTGGAAGAAAAGAAACACTAAGGTACGTGGTGTTGTTTCCACCTGTGAATCGAGAATATGACTTCTCGCTGTCGCTCCTGGGCTCATGAAATTTTTCACCGATAAGCCTTGTCAAAGCTACATTATCAGTTTTCAGCCTATATATCATCCTATATTTCTAAGAATATTGCAAACCAGTACACAAAACCAACACAACATTTGTATTAATAGAAAACCATAAAACATCCTTGTTGAAGATTATACAAACAAAGTTCAGAAGAAAAGGTAAGAAACATTACGGTGCATAGCATTATTTACACCTATGAATCGAGAAAGGGACTTCTCGCTGTCGCTTCTAGACTCGTGGAATTTTTCACCAATAAGCCTCCTCGGAGCTGCATCACCAGTTTCCAGCTTATATATCATCCTATATTTCTAAGAATATTGTAAACTATTACATAAAAACAACACAACATTTACATTAACACAAAACCATAACACATCTTGGTTGAAGATTATACAAACAAAGTTCAGAAGAAAAGAAACACTAAGGTACTTGGCATTGTTTCCACCTGTGAATCGAGAAAGGGACTTCTCACTGTCACTCCTAATCATGTGGAAATTTTGACCGATAAGACTCATCAGAGCTACATTACTAGTTTCTAACCTATATATCATCCTATGTTTCTAAGAATATTGTAAACTATTACACAAAACCAACACATCATTTGCATTAACACAAAACCATAACACATCCTGGTTGAAGATTATACAAACAAAGTTCGAAAGAAATGAAACACTAAGCTATGTGACGTTGTTTCCACCTGTGAATCGGGAAAAGGAATTCTCACTGTCGTTTCTAAGCTCGTGGAATTTTTCACTGATAAGCCTGATCAGAGTTGCATCATCAATTTCCATCCTATATACCATTCTATGTTTCTAAGAATATTGCAAACCATTACATAAAACCAACACATCATTTGAATTAACACAAAATAATAACACTTCTTGGTTGAAGATTATACAAACAAAGTGCGGAAGAAAAGAAACACTAAGGTACATGACGTTGTTTCCACCTGTGAATCAAGAAAGGGACTTCTTGTTATCACTCTTAGGCTCATTGAATTTTTGAGCAATAAGCCTCATCAGATCTGCATCATTAGTTTCGGACTTATATACCATCCTATGTTTCTAATAATATTGCAAACCACAACACAGAACTTATTTCTTAATTGCAATCACACAAAACCCGAGACAAAACTCACATAGTAGTAAATCAAAAATATGTGGACATTAGTTGGTGCACTTAACTAGACGGAAGGACAACCGCAGAGTACAAAAACGAACAATAAGATTGGTGGGTTATCGATGGTCTAAAACACAGATTATATCCTGTGAAAAAACAAATTCGTATTTAATATAATACAATATGATTAATTAAAAAGCTAAGAGGGTCAATACATTCATATTGTCATGTACTACACTCGAGGACTGAAAGATTTTTTTAAAAGGCACTATAAATTACAACAAAAGGGACAGTCAATTTCAAGTTATTAAAAGGAAGAATGATAATCCTTATAGTTAGAACTTATAAGTGAGAATAATTTCAAAAACTAAAAGCAAGGACCGAGAAGGCTTTGAATTGAGAATTGTTAGTATGTTTATCTCTATATTTTATTAAACATCATAAATCATTAAACAAGTTTCTTCTTTATGGTATTTTTAAATTCTTTTAACTTACTTCTTAATTCTTTGTAGTTAAATGATCAATTCTTTTACATATGATTTGGTATCATGATAAAATGTTCATTTTTGTTATGGGTTAATAGATTTTTAACATATTAAACTGAATTAGCAACTTCTAATAAGATGCTTAAAGTTTGTTTATTATTTTGTTGGCCTTAGACTTGAATCTTGAATGATTTTACTGGAAGTCTAATACATAACATCTCGAACATGTTTAGATCATATCAAAATTGTTTCTGTTGTTTTAAAATAGTTCAAGATTTTTCTATTTGTAGGGTTGTACAGATATCTTTTTTTTCATTTGGAAGAATCGTCCTTTAACATTTTTCCAACACTATTTGGTTCCTGAGAATTTTGAAGGTAGAGGAAGTTATAAGTGTAGATTTATTCTTGTACTTCTTTCGGAGATTTTTAACTCTCATCTAGATATTTAGGGACTTCCCTCAGTTTAATTTACTTCTCAATTTAATGGATTTAAATTTCCAAGCTTCCAAAACATGTTTTTATTTATTTTGTATGAGTACTTAGCAGCAAGCATTGAATATCAGTTTAATATAATTTTTAACATAACAGAAACTTGCAAAAGTACATGACAAACTCAAAACACAATTAGGACTTTTGCCGAACACCTTATGGCTAGGTATATTTCAACTCAAAAACACAATAAAAAACGTATGTTTTCCCTTTCTTCAACAATAATAACACAACTTCTGCATAACTCAACCATTATCGTCACCAATTAACACAAACAAATCAACAACAAACTCAAAATATAACATAAAACCATGATACTATTTTCAGCTTCAATGACAAAACAAAATAAAAAGGTCAACACTACTCACCAAATAAAGAGAGAAAGTGCAGGGAAAAGATTCATTCATAACGTCGAAGATACAGGAGAAGATAAGGCAAAAATGAAGGTAGAAAACTTGGGTTTTGAAGATAATGAAGAAGAAGGGGGCTAATAAGTTGAAAGGGGAGAAGACGGAGGGTTAGTGCGTCTATGTTTAAACAGACACTGGGACAACGTCATTTGTTGTCCCATAAAGGATGTCGTCTCAGCTAAATATATTTGACAACGAACCTATATTTCATCGCCAAATGTAAAACATTTGCTATAAAAGTAAAATAGTGTCACAAATTGTACAATATTTTGCTACCAAATTGATAAACCGTTACCAATACTAAACCTTTTCATACAATTTTTCATTTTGCTAAAATGATTAATAAAAAGTATATATTACAATCAAATTTGTTAAATAAATTTGTTTTACAGTTATGCAATCATCATCATTAACATCAAGTATTAGAAATTATTAATTAATAATGTTGATTACCATTTTCTAATATATTAGAAATTATTTACAATTGAACTGCAATTATTATTATCTCTAAAAACCTAAACATGTCTCCTAGATGAAGCATTAGTTATCTTCTTAAATGAGTTATCTTAATTTTATAATATGTTTCCTCACCTACCTATTATTTCTTATATGTTAACTTAATCTATTCAGACCTCTTGGTCTTAATATCCATTGGTACATAGTGTATAGAAGAAGTTTGATGCAATTTTTCAAACAATTTTTTATTATGCTAAAATGTTTAATAAAAAATATATATAGGGTCAAATTTGTTCACTTAATCAAATATTTTCCAAATTATTTCTAATAAACTGTTATTATTATTATTATTATCATTTATGGTAACTAACTTATTGTATTATCAAATTTGTTCACTTAATCAAATTGGCAATGATTTTTTTGTTACTAACAAGATTGTACTATATTTCTTCCGATAAAATCGAAAACGACATCGTACGAGTTAACAAGAAAAAATTTCATTTTGTATTAGGTTTTTATCACTACCAAAATGAATCTCTCTTCATTTTCGCGTTAGCTGTCATCATTTGTCTACATTTCACAGTTCAATAATCATTGTCCCCTCTTTTGTACTCATCTCGTATATTGTGGTCGTCACCATCGAAGAAGCATCCTCAACTGTGTTTGTATTGTTCTCCTTTTCTATTTTCAAACCCTCCATCTTGTGCTGAGCTTTAATTATACCTTTAGGTGTTTATTGTGATTTCTTTTTTCTGCATTTTTTGTATGGGTTATATTTCTGGTTGTGTTTCGAAGATGATTTTTTATCTTCCTTTGTTGGTTGTATATGGGTTAACTTCTTTTTACGACCTTTAATGCTTCTTTCAGGAAAGCCTGCAGACTACTTGATGAAATGTCTGAAATAGTATTTTACTCTTTTGTGTAATAATAGTAATATAAGCCTATATAGATGATACTAAATTTCTATACATCAAGAACATGGTCATGTGAAATCTACTTCCAATTATAATATATATATGATATAAAGGGTAAATGGATTACTTTTATTTTAATAAGGGTAGCTTTCATCTCATTAGGCAAATCGAAGATGTATAACTACTAAACTGTAGTACTTTCACTTATCATCGAAACTTCCATTGAACATATTGACTTTTACTTTGCAGAATATAACTCTTAACATAATTCATCGAGGAACGTAGACGTGCAACTAGTTTATGATGGTGGAAATTCATTTTGTTGGGAGGAATGTGACAAAATTGTCCCTAATGAACAAAAAAGTAATGCAGAACAAATCTCCTCTTTATATACTAATAATCGTTTGCCTTCATGACTGATCTTCTTCTTCAAAGTTTTGAGTATCATCTGAACTAACTCACTTTCCTTATTATCTATATCTATTATAAAGCTATTATATATATGAACATTTGATTGTATATACTATATATTGTGTTAAGCTTCCTTCAATATTCAAGAGAATATAGATGGAAATGGAGGTAGGGCAATGTTACAATGGTTAGGGAAATCGATTGTTTTGAAAAATTCGTCGATTCCAATGGCTATGTGTGGTAAATCAGGTATGCATCTATTCCAATTTGGGTTTGTTATACAATTTCACTAAACTACCTAAATAAGTTCTATATTGATTGTGTGTTAGGTGAAACAAATCATAATAGTAGTTCATCTGATCAACTTGTCTTCCATACTAAAACTGGGGACTGATTCACTGTATCTTCTAGAAGTTTAGCTATAGCGAAGAAGTTGTTGGAAGACGGTATCAACAACCCTACACCTGAAGGGAGATCTTTCACTATTTCAATAGGTGTCTTTGAACGTGCAATGACCCTTTTTGGGAATCCAAACATAGAGAATTCATTTACATTTACTAACTCTCATATCATTTGGAATCCAAAAAATTAATTATATCATTGTCATTTATCAATGGTATCAGCTAGAATTAGCTTCAAACTTTATTTATTGTTTTGCCTGTAACAATTTTTAAAATAGCCTCTTTACTAATTAGAGGTAAGCCTACGTACTATTGTTATTGTTAATATTGTTGTTCTATGTCTGTAAAAATTGTTAACTTCTAATTAAAACCTTGTACTACTAACCATATATTATTATATTATATTGATACTATTCAATAATTTTTATAAATAATTTTTTTACTACTACTAAATATTAATGATTAACATTACTTGTTAACTTAAATTTATGATATTTTTATCCTATTAAATTTAAAATTTTTGGTTTTCTTGTTTTAAATAACCTACCATATGTTTTTCAACAATATGCTTTAAACATTGAAAACAACTTCTCACCAAAAGATATCTGCTGGAACCCCTCCCCGGGCGGGTCCACGGCCCGACGTCCTATGTGACATCTGGACCTGTGGCCCACGGGGGAG
>JANZXR010071226.1:0-11580 GCA_027575705.1 Erythroxylum echinodendron | reverse complement strand
GACAATACCTGGAGTGATGGCGGTGGAGGCCGGGCTCCACAGTAGAGCGCGAGGCCCAAGAGGCCGAGGCTCTACATTATGACTACCGATAGAGCTATCTTTAACTAGAATGGGTCATAAGTAGTATCAAAACATAGCAATCCTTATACAAGATAACTTTAAAGATCTCAAGTCAAAAGATCCACTAATACAATCATTATAATAAGAATTTCTATAAGCATATAAGTAATGCTCCAAATGCTACTCTCATATGGGGTAAGTTTAGTGAACTTGTTCCCTAACAAGGACCTACACATCTGTTTATCTCCATATTTTAGTGTATGAGATCGACTATTTCCTTCATAAGGAAGAAACATAATATATGTTAGTCTTTTTATGCTTTGTTAATGCGCTGTCTTAATAAAACAATAACTATGAATAATTTATGGATTATACATAAATATAATAAGAATATCATAATTATGATCTCATCGTAAATTCATCTGCAATATATATTTATCCTATGGACTTGTTTCACGAAACTATAACCAATCGATTGACTATAAGGTATAAACCAATAATCTCCCACTTGCACTAAGACAATCGTTTAAGTATCTAATACCATATCATCATATGAAAATTATGTTACTATTGGGATAGTAGTTAGAGAGAGAATTCTATAAGATTATCTATAGTAACACTTGCTTAATTATAATTATCATTATAATTAAAAGAAACTATCTAAACACATCTTTAGATTTTTATGAGATCTTAGCTCCTTTTGTATGCCTAATGGATGTAATGTTCTATAATATGTTACTGTCTGAACAGTGCAATAAACTATGTCAATTTTATTAAATAATTTCTCAATCCAAATAATCATTTCTACTAAATGAAAATTGTATTTTAGCTTTATGAGCAATTAATATTGCATTGAAACCTTTCCAATATTAAAATAATATTGTTCCAAGTAAAATATAACTTAATTAGGATTTATTTCCAAAGTTAATATCCATACAATCTTGAACTCAAATATTAAGTCATACATAGAATAATGGATATATTTAATACTTTAGAAGTATCAAATATCTTAAATATTAAAGACATTTAGTACATTATCTACATATTTAAAATAGAATAGGTTAACAACTTCTAATCTATCCCTACATATCTAATTCTCATAATTAAGTTATTACCTTTTCACATCCAATATGAATTGTTCTTGGAAAATTATTTTTTAAGCAATTGAAATGCGAATTTTTGTTTGTCTATAAGCAATGTCTCTACATACTTCTACAAAAGATGATAACTATACTCATAACCTTTTTATACATATGATAAATTCACAATCATCTCCAAAACAAACTCTTTAAATTTATTATGAAAGCGAATCGTTCAACCTCTCCTTTTAGTATACATCAAATGTATCAACAAAGTTAATAGTTTCAATTAGATATATTGTCATGATATTTTAACTTTTCAAATTATATCTTACTCCCGCTATTTATCTTGAGAACCATTTTCCTATAAGTACATTAAAACAAGTAATTTATTCAATAGGTCTGTAAGATTATATCTAACTTTTTTAATATTTCATAACCTTTTATTATCCAATGCTTCATCTAAGCATCACATCCTGAAATTTTTAACTTCGACTTTTTCAAAATCTTATCATTTCATATCTAATATGAAATTTTGCTAATTAATTCACTTGGAAATTTTGAAGGTAAGTTTTTGTACTAGGCATAGCAATAAAAGAAATAAAATTTGCTTCATAAAATATCTCATATGAAATTTAGTTGTAAAGATATTGACCAGAGAATCTCATTCCCTATAGATAATAAAAAAAAACTTACAACATCAATCTCATTGAAGTGCTTCAACATTTTCAATGTTTAATTTATATTTAGATTTAAATAATTTTAACTTTTAAAAAATTTAAGTCAATATTTTATTTAATACATATAAATAAAGTAATCAGTACAGTTAATAAAATAAAAGTACTATCCTTTTAAGAATTGTTATTACATCTAATATATCACATGTATAAGATTTAACAATTCAATATCATCATCGTTTCAGCAAAGGTTGACTTGGTTATTCTTCATCCTAACAAATTTCACAAGTTTTATACAATTCATAATCAAAAGGATACATAATGTAACTTTATGATTCTTATTTTGATAATTTAACTAATATGACATAAAATGATAGTCTCAATTATCTGAATTTGTATTCTTAGCACTTATGTTAAGCATATATCCACTTTGGTCCAATACATATAAACTTATTTGTACAAATCTGGATGAACTACTTTTGCTTAACATTCTATTTATGTTCATTCCTTAAACATTGTAATAATTTTGAATCTAAATTCACTATCAAATACCCATAAACATGAATTAGAAATATATATGATCTTCATAATATTTTGTATAAGCTAAAAAAATCAAGCAATCATTTCTTCTAATAATAACTAATATCACTTAATAGAAAATGCCTTCAATTGTAGTCTATATTTATGCTTTTAGTAGGCTAGACTAAATGGAACAATTCTATCAAGTTATTATACCTTTTAGCTCTCCTTCATACAACCTCTTATATCTTACTATCATAAAGTTGACATACATTTTATATATTATCTTTAAAGTTTATGAGATATTAGTCAACTCAAAATGTCATCACATTTTGTCATCTATATGATATTGATATATCTCTAAAACTTTGTTACTAAATCCTCAACAGAGATTATAACAAAACTGTATAATGCATATACAAATTTTCTATTTGACTTTGAGAACTCTTCTCAAGCATAACTCATATAAAAAAAATTGGTTCACCAACTTTTAGTATCAATTATACTAAGCAAAGGTAATTTATACTTTGAGAAAAATATAAATGCTAGAAAAGCAAGTAATAGGTCATCTGTCATGACTATCAAATAAAATCAAGACTTTAATCATGTATTTAGTTGTTTCCACTATTTTATTCAAAACAATAGCCATCGTTACTATTAAAAAAGATTAATCTCTTTAATAGATTAGGCTCCTATTCAAAATTAGTTGATATTGAGTTTACTAAAAAATCCAAATAAACTTAAATTAGATAGATAACAACTTTATCAATCTTATCTCATGTGACTCATAGATTCATTAGGAAATAACTTTTATCATAATCCTGCCTCTAAATTCACGTGATTACGAGTTTGCTTATTTAAATCACACAAATTCAGTTAAATATAACTTATTATTATACGAGTAAGCATATTTAGGTTAAAGTGACCTTAAGTGTGGTTTTCTGAGTTCTCTCACCCGAAGTCCCTGCTTTGGCTCCACACCTGATGCTTTACCGATCTTGCTTCTACATTCACTATGCTTTGTGTATTTTTCTACGACTCTTGTTTGATCTATGTTCTATGGCTTCTTCTTTGGGCTTCTTCTCTTAGGGTTCGGGGGACGGTGTCATTGTTTTCTTTTGTGGAACGCTGACAGTGTTTGGTCACTCACGACACAACAACTAGGCGTCAACTTAGATTTGACAGTTGCTTGCTCTGTGCTTTTGGGTAAGTGAATCGTCATTAGTGGGACTTTCATCTTGCTTCCGACTGGTTCGATGGCTCTAGTATTATAGCACCATTTTCCCACTTTGAAACTTTGATAGATATGCTAAAGGCGTTATTTTGATTGAATAATTTCTGCATAGCTTGTGCTTCTAATTCCGTTAATTAGATTCCGTATAGCTTGTGACTAGCCTAAGTATTTTGGGGTGTGTTAGTAGATTTGATTTGTTCTTCATTTTACCGATTTTGGGGGTTACTGGTTGTTCTGTGGAGGGTGGGGTGCGATGGGGAAGATGCGTAAAACGTTGCATAAGGGCCGAGATATTACTTCTGAGTGTTTGGAAGATATGCTGGTAGGGGAAAGCCTCTTTGGAGGATGGAGACGTAGTTTCCGGTGAGACACAGAGGGAGAAGGGTTCGAAGCCAATAACCCATTCTGTAGTGGGAAATAATATGGTGCTAACTTCTTCGAATTAGGTGATTCCTGACTTGGTTATTGGTGAGGGATTGAGGAGCAACGAAAAGGGCTGTCTGAAAGTAGATGGGAAGGCTATCGCTGAGGACGATGACTCCTCATCATCTTCGGCTGAGGAAGAGGAAGGGGGAAGGAGGTTGAGCAGAGATGGAACTAATAGTGGGTCTGACACTTCGAAGAAGTGTTCCGATAAGACCAAGACTGCCCAGAAGGTGGTTGATAATATACCAGCTCTAGATGTGCCAGCTTCTTAGGGTCCTAAGCCCAAGCTGTCATTTGTAAGCCTCTTTAAACACAATCGAGAGCCGAAGAAAGGAATAAAACTGGACTGTATGGAGGTTGCTGATGTTGTTCGGTTAGATGCGAAAGATGTCGTTCCCATCGAACAGGAATGGGGCTATTGCCTTGTGGGATGCTTCACTGGGCGTTTTCCTGGGTTAAAGGCTGTCAAGAAACTTGTTATTAGCTGGTAGACCAAATGTAAAATCCTCCCACATGATAAAGGATGGATCATTTTCCAATTTGATTTGGAAGATGATAGAACAAGAGTCTTGGCTGAAGGCCCGTACCAATTATTTGGGAAATCTTTGATTCTTAAGCGATTACACCGGGGGCTTAACTTTGATCACCAGGATTTCTTGCAAGTACCTATCTTGATCAAACTTCTGGATGTCCCTCTTGAAGTGTGGAATGGCAAAGGGTTGTCCAAGTTAGGTTCAAAGGTGGGGAAGCCTATCTACACTGATTAAGTAATAGGTAATAGAACTCGCACTGGCTTTGCATGCTTATTGGTTAAAGTGGACGTCTCCAAAAAACTAGTCACGAGCTTTGAGGTCAACTTGCAAGATGATTTCTTTTTTACACAATCAGTCATCTTTGAAACCTATCCCAATTATTATTATCACTGTAAGAATTTTGGCCACAATCCCTTTGTTTGTAAAAAACTAAATCAGACAAAGAATTCTACTACTACCGGAGATAGGTCTACTTTGAAAACTAATGAGATCCAGGTAAGGGATACAGCTGCTGAGGGTAATCAGGTTGGCTCTACTTCGGGACAGAATTCATCTAAACAGGTGGGGCCGGATGTGGTTGAAACCACTCCCGTTGAACCAGCTCCTGCTGAAGTCCGTGGCCAGGTGAGCCAGTTACGACCAACTGTGCAATAGGTGAAGCCTACAGATCTGAATAGTTTTGGGGTGGATAATGTTGCCAAACCTTTTCCACAACTTGTGCTCAAACCATAACCTTTGGAAAAGGGGCAGAAAAGGGATCCAACTTCTAGAGGGGGGATGGTTCACAGCTACAGGATAAAGGTAAGAGTGCAGTTAAAAGTCAGAGCTCATCTCAGTCCAAAGGCCAATACAAAGCTCTGGTGGCTCTGCGAGACTAAACTAATGTAGAGATTTTGGAAGGCAATAAGTAGTTAGACCAGGGGAAGAATGATTCCAGGACTTCTGCAGACTCGGGTAAGGAAAAGCCCAAACCTAAAGAGATATCAGGTTCTCGCACAAGCAACACTACTCAGGACAACGGGAACAGGGCTCAGGTACCTCTCAGACCAGTGAAAGGAGGGGCAGTAAATACGAAAAATTAGGGGGTCATTAAGAAGGAGAAGGGAAAAGGGGTAATTACCACTAAGAAAAAAGTAGGAGGAGGGAAATCCTCCTCCCTTACGATATGAATATCTTTTGTTGGAATGTCTGGGGTCTTAATAAGACCTCGAGACAAACTAGTGTTGGTAAGTTAATCAACCAACACCATTGCAACATTGTTGGTTTGTTGAAACTAAACTTACGAAGGAGGGGTTGTAACTATTTATGCAGAACCGATTTGCAGGTTGGTAAGTTTACCATAATTTTGATGTCATTGCTAGAGGGAGATTGGTGGTAGTATGGAATCTAATTTTTTTCTGTTGTCACGTGGAAGCCACAGGAGAGCAATTTATTCATTGTCATGTTCAATGTCTCACCACTTAGAAAAATTTCTTTGTTTCATTTATTTATGGCATGTATACTGTTCCTAAACGTAGGGAATTGTGGCAGCATTTGATAAGCTTAGGATCGGAGATAACCCTACTGTGGCGCATTTTAGGAGATTTCAACTGTGTGTGTGCTGCTAGGGAGAGAATAAGATGTAATCCACCCTCTGTATACTCGCTGAAAGATCTGTTGGATTTTCGGGTGGCCCTTGGATTGGATGATGCACCTTCTTTTGGGGAGTTTTACACTTGGAATAAAAAACATCTCTAGGCAAAATTGGACAGAGTGTTAATTAATTCAGCTTGGAATACCGACGGTTTGGAATGCTCAGCTCAGTTTCTCAACATGTTACCCGCTTCAGATCATTGCCCTATGGTGGTAGGGTATGCTCAACTAGAATTTAAGGGGCGCAAACCTTTTAAATTCTTCAACATGTGGCTTCATCATCCTTTGTTTCAGGATATTCTTTATAATAGCTAGGATCTGCTGGTGGAGGGTTCAAAACAATTTATCCTATGTCGGGAATTGAAGGCACTTAAGCTTCCTTTGAAGTTATTAAATGCTGAAGCCTACGATCATATCTCTGCTAAGGCACAAAGGGCTACTGATGAATTCCAACAGGCATACAAATTATCCTTGAGTAGGCCTGCGGATACTCTACTACACCAAGCAGTTACAGACAAACGAAAGATAGCTGAATTTCTTGTGTATGCAGAGAGAAAATGTTTCCAACAAAAAGCCAAATGTACACATCTTCTTGAAGCTGATAAGAGCATGAAATATTTTCATGCAGTGGTGAGAAAACGAGGATTGCAAAATGCTATTCCCAACCTTGTTAAAGAAGATAGGTCTCGGACTATATCAATGGACGAAGTTACTACTGAATTCCTTCAATTCTATCAACAGCTGTTAAGCTCTTCTACATATGTTCAATGTCTTGATCATTCTGTGGTGAGCTCTAGTGCATGTTTAATTGTAGAGGATCAGGTCGGCTTGGTGGCACCAATTAGGGATGGGGAGATTAAATTGGCTCTATGGGATATTGGCAATGATAAAGCCCCCAGACCGGATGGATACTCTTCAGCTTTCTTTAAAACACAATGGGCAGTTATTGGGCATGATCTCTCTGAAGCAGTGCAGGAGTTTTTTACATCAGGCAAACTATTGAAACAAATGAACCATACTATCCTGTGCCTCATTCCGAAGAAAAAGACTGATAGGAAGGTTTCAGATTTTCGTCCTATTGCTTGCCTGAACGTGGTTTACAAGGTGATTTCAAAAATTTTGACAAGTTGTTTGACTTTGGTGGTAGGGAAAGTGGTCGATGCAGCTCAAGCAGCATTTATTCCGGGAGATATATGCAAGATAAAATATTTCTGGCACAAGAACTAGTACGGGGTTATACACGTAAACATATTTCACCTCGATGTATGATTAAAGTGGACCTTACTAAGGCGTATGACATAGTTGAGTGGAATTTCTTAGAATAAATGATGATTGGGATGGGTTTTCCAAGTATCTTCATCCAGTGGATTATGGAATGTGTCTCCACTACTTCTTTTTCGCTCTCAATTAACGACTCACTTCAAGGCATGTTTCGGGGAAAAAGGGGATTACGGCAAGGGGATCCCATGTCGCCCAACTTATTTCTCTTGTGTCTAGAGTATTTCTCTCGGCTGTTAAAGATGAGGACTGTTACTTCCCGCTGTAATTTTCATCCCAGTGCCAAAAGTTGGGCATTACTCACTTTGCTTTCGCGGATGAACTTATGCTCTTTTCCAGGGGGGATTTAGATTCTATCCATATCCTTCTGACTTCTTTGGATGAATTGGGTAGAGTTTCGTGCTTAAAAGTAAACCCCTCTAAATCCAATGTATACTTAGCTGGCGTGACTAGATGGGAAAAGGAACATCTTCTCCAGATGGTGGGCTACCCCTCGGGGGAATTCCCAATCCGATATTTAGGGATACCCCTTACTCCTATGAAAGTATCTGTTGCTCAATTTTCTATTCTTATTGAAGCAGTTGAATCCTACCTTAATGCCTAGAATGGGAAATCACTTTCTTATGCTGGAAGAATCTAGTTGCTTAACTCTGTTATCCAAGGGATTCTTTCATTTTGGTTTAAGGTGTTTCCAATCCCTACTACCATTCTGGATCGCATAAATTCTATATGCCGATTGTTTTTATGGGGTGGCAAACACTTTCGAGTTGCATGGGACATTATATGTGTTCCCAAGGAGGAAGGTGGCTTAGGGCTGAAAAACTGTAAGTTGTGGAATTTGGCACTTCTCTCTAAGGTGCTTTGGAATATACACACCAAAACTGACTCGCTGTGGGTGAAATGGATTCATGAGGTTATTTAAAAGATATGGCAGTGTGGGACTGGGTACCTTATAACTGGAATTCTGATCTTATGAAAAAAATTGCACTGATTCGTTTTCTGCTGGTGGAAAAAATGGGAGGCCGTGCAGCAGTGGAACTTAACCTACAACAATTTTGTGTGAATGGTGAGCTCTCATCACAGAAAATCTATGAAATGATCTGGACAAAGAAACAGATAAGTCCCCGGATGTCATTTATTTGGAAACAGTACATCCCACCAAAATTCTCTATTATTACTTGGCTTAGCCTTCTTAATCGGCTGCCCACTAAAGATAATCTCTTCTTCTTGGACATTGACAAAACTTGCATTTTATGCTAAGCTGATACAGAATCGGTGGGACACCTCTTCTTTAAGTGCTTGTATACTAGTGAAATTTGGTGCAGTATCTGTGACTGGTTAGGTATACGTCGTTCTATGACCACTTTACATAGTCCAATTAAAAGTATCCGTCGAGACTACACAGGTGCACATCTGAGAATATATTTACATTTTATCCCAAAAAAACAAACCAAACAATAAATAGAATTCTGGTTTATTATTATAACAATAGAAGGCAACAATCATGTTCAAAACATGTATTTAATATATTTTAACAAGGGATTTAATTTTATTTGTTTCATTAAACACAAAATTACGTATAAAATTTCGCACATATAAACACATACAATTTAACTTGCATCCGATATATCAAACAATAATTAAATTAAGCAATTTAAGGACTCTTAATCAAATTATATACGTAAAATATCAAGTTTCTTTTGATTCTAGTTGTGGATATTTATAATTTAAAATAGTATTTTTATCTTCTTGGATAATTATATTAGATAAACCTATTGATTCCTAAATAATTAAATTTCTATTCCAAATAGAAATTTAATTTGATTTGAAAGTAATTTTTAAGTTCAATTGAAAGCTATTTTCAATTATCTTGACTCATTTAACAAATTTTAATTAAAACCAAAATTTCAATAAATTATGCTTCTTACTTATTATAATTAAAAAACTCCTTTTCCAAAATTATATAAATAAAACATTTTAATTCAATTATAAATTTTTTCCTTAATTAGAAAAGTATTTTATAAATTTAAAATAAAATTATTTTCAAATTTAAATAAAACACATTAAATTTAATTAAGAAATTATTTTATATTATTTTTCAAAGAGTATTCGTAATTAAGCAGAATTTTTTTAATAAATTTTAAACTATTTTAAAAAATATTAATGAAAACTCATTTTCCTTAGTTAATAAATATAAATACTTTTAAAAATTTAAGCAAGAAAAATACCTTTTCTTATAAATCAAGAAACTTATTATCCATAATAAAGAAATAATTTCTAAATAAACAAAATAATACATTTAATTTATCTTAATCAAATTGAAATAAATAATTGCAATTAAGAATCACTTTCCTTAATTACTTAAGAAAACATTTTTCTTAATTTTAACAAGTTCAATTAATTAATTTCAATTTAATAATTTTATAAACTACTTTTTTTAAATTTAATTAAGAATCAATATAATTATTACTTTTTAATCAAATTAAAAAATAATTAATATAATTTTGAAAATTGATTTTGAATTTAAAACTCTTTGAAAATCTAATTGGAATAAGGGTACTTTATAAGGTTTGGTTTGTTTTTATTATGGATTTATGTAGACTTGGATTACAATAATTCTTATCACCAAATAAACCAAAACATTTATGAAATATCCATACTCTAGTAACCAAACACGCTTTATTTTGACTTCTCATTATATTAACCTTATTGTCAAATAAGTTATATTCCATATTAAGAATAATTTATCCATAACATAGAAGATGTTGTTCTTGTGTCCAAAAACCCTTATCTAGACTCCCAAACAGCTCCATCTTCTTTTTATACAAACTGTAATAACCAAGATTGAAACCTTTAAATCCCTAGCCATAATTCATATTGTTGCCGTTACATCCACAAGCCTTCACCGGCTAGTCCTTATGTCGTTGCAAGCTCCCACGTTAGCCTGCGTCTGCCATCTCCAGTAGTTGCCTCTTATTTCAATTGCCACCAGCAACCGTGTTTCTCCTATGTCGCCACCAAATGTTGCAGTTATAGGACCAACCTCTAGCATGACATCCACACATCTAGCTGCCCCTCCCCTTCGTGTGCAACCATTGTTTGATTCAATCTCCTAATGTCATATATCAGCTATGAAGGAGCAACAAATCAAATCATGCAAAGTTGTCCATCAAGTTTCTAAGCCTGCAAACTTTCTTCTGCCAGCTCTAACGACTTCACACCCATAATGCACTAGTAAAACATCCCAGAAATTCCTTATTATGAACAACATTCTCGTCAAACATATCAAAATGCAAATACACAACAAATGGCTAGAGGGTTCCATAGAAACAGAATGGAGAAACTGAAGTTTACACCATGAATAGAATGAGTCCTTTTTTGGAGCTCATATGCCACAAGCTGGCAGTCGGAAGAAGGCTCTTGTCAACGTGCATGTGACGAACAGAATAGTTCTACTCTCGCCCAAACAAAAGCACATATTCATGCTCAAATCAATCGTGATTTCATATTCTTATGCTTTTTCTTCTTTTCATTTAATCAAAATGCCATAGCCTAATTTAATGGCATAACATAATCATACTCTTTCAATGCATAACATAACATGTTGCCCAAATGGCACATTTTCAAAACATGTCTTTTCATAAATTAATAACATAATTTATATGCAAACATGTAGCATATTATCAAAACGTTCAAGAAGCCTTAATGGCACGTTTATAAAACAATTGAAAATATTTTAAAACTTTCTTAGTTCGAAAGAAAACTTTAGGGGCTTATTTACTCTATTATAAACATGTACCCACATTAATTTCCTTGCTTATAACCTTGCTCAAACATGTCCCTTCTATTATTTGTCTTACCTCTTTGATCCCTTTATATAATAACAAAATCCACTCATTAGGGTTTTCAATTGAAAATCCCTAAAGCACAATCACCAAAATTTGTTCTAGAATACTTAAACCCAAACATTTCCCAAATTCCACGGACTAAAATCCATTAAAAAATCCAAATATCTCAAAATAGCCTTACCTTCATTCTTCACCAAATGAAGGGATCCTTTGCTCAAAAAGAAAGCTCTTTTCTTCCTCTTCCTTTTTCTCTTCTTGGACAGTTTCAAAATCTTTCTTGAAGACTAAGAAAAA
>JANZXR010071165.1:0-10000 GCA_027575705.1 Erythroxylum echinodendron | reverse complement strand
TCATCTAAAAATATAAGGACTTGTATAAGATTTTTTTCTCTCTCTAAAAAAGGAATTCACCCCTCTCTTTCTTATTTTTGTAGGTTTTAATCTTCCAATGGTACCAAAGAAGATGGAAGCTTGGAAATCGACTGATGAATTGTGCTTTCAAGTCTTCGGTGAAGGTAAGCCTAATTTATCGGCAGCTTATCATGCTCCATTCCCCATTTATTCGTAGGAACAAAGTATTTGTTTCTGAGACCCTAAAGATAGGGAATCGATCACTCTTTGGTATTTTGATTTTGAATTGTTAGAAACCATAGGAGTGAGGTGAAAGCAACTAGCGGCAAACACAGGTTAGAATAGGTTCATTCGGTATGACGTGCCTATTTACCCTATAATGACTATAGAGTTTTTCACTATAGTATGTTATAACCCTAAAATGTATGTTTTTAGGTTTATGTTATTTGGCAATGTTTTTAAATTGGATTATAATGTCATTCGTGCACTTTTCAATTTGAAAAATACAAAAGTTTTAGATGATCACAATGACTTTTATTTGGATCATTATTGGAAAACTCTAACGTGTGAAGAAAATTTTGAATCTAGGAATACGCCAAATACCTTAATTCATAGTGTCGAGCATTTACTTTTACATAAATTTATGTGCTTAATTGTGTTTAATAAAACTGAAAGTAATAAATGCTTAGCCAAAGAGCTCTTCTTCCAGTGGTGTGTGGATCGAAAAATAAAAATCAATACACCTTTTAGGATTTTTTAATCAATAGGTCATTTTTGTGAATAAAAAGAGCTCTTACTTTGGCATGTCTCATATTGTAACTTCTTTGGCTTTGTTTTATAACCTTGATGTGGAAAATGTACGTATAACTCAATACGATATGTTTGACATATCTTATTTAAGGCGCTCTAAAATTTTAGAGTTCTGTTCTATGGAACTCTGAAATCCTCAAATGCGTACTGCAGTCAAGAATAGGAGGGGAAAAGATATAGCCACTTCTTAACCCTCCACATCCCAAGTAGTCCCAGAGCCAGAAGAAGAAGCATTGGAGTAGGAACCAAGTGCACCAGTAGATGTTAACAGATTTCAAAAAATCCTCAACTAGATGGCTTCCAATTAGTAGCAAATGACATCGCAACTCAATGAGCTCGGCACCCAAAAGTGGTAAGTCCACAAGGAACAGCAGTATTTAAAGAAGAAATTCCTCAAGTTCTTTCAGAGGAATAATTTTGAAGCTCCTTTTCTAATACTGTCGCCACCACAATCCCCATAAACATTTTCTTACCCTATACTTTTAATTTGTGTCTATTTCTTTTGTTTGGTTTCATATCATTTTTGTTTAGTTTGCTATCATTTTCTTATTTTGTGGTTACCTTATCACATTGTGGACAACTTGTTCTTTAAGTGTGGGGAGGAGATACCTGTGTTGTCAATTGCATTTTGTTAATCACTGTTTGCATTCTGTGAAATAAGATGCATGTTTAGGCATATCATGTTGTTTTGTGTTAAGCAACGGAATTGCACTTGAATCATTTAGATTAGTATTGGCATGAGATTCTATCATACTAATTGGAATGAGATTGCATGCATGCTTGAACTCAGATTAGGCTACTTTAGTAGAAAGTGAACTATGTTGAGTGATGAAAAGTAGTTGGTTATATAAGCTTACTCACAATTTGACATTTGAGCAATGATGTAATCTAGAGATGCATAATGAATTTTCAATTGAGCCAATGTGAGGATTGAGCCTATATGACTCCATCTATAGTTATTCTATTTCTTTGTTGTGTGATGCTTCCCTAGGATATTACCTTCAAAACTTGCTTTGAATCGTTTCGAGTCTACTGGATGCATGCTTAATAAAGATGATTAAAGCCCCTTTTGTGTTAAACCTTGTCTTAAATGACTTACTCTTTAATTATCCTTTGCTACCCTATGGAGCCTTAACCTATTTTTTCTTAAAAATACCTAAAAATTTTAAAACATAAAACCCCACTAACCTACCTATTCACCTGCTTAGTTGAGCATTCAGTAATACATTAGTAGGGATCGTTGTGAAAATTTTTACCGAGATGAGTTGAAGGTACTTCTGCTGTGAATCACATTGCATTTAGTTGCTATTTTATTCATAGTTTCTTCCATGTATTGAGAAAAAGAAAGAAAAATGAAAAAAATTGTTAAAAAGAAAAAGAAAAGAAAAGAAGAAGGAAGAATACTGGAGTAGCATAAATAAGTGCAAAGTATTAGCCTATTTACATTTGTATATCTCAGAGTTATATTTTGTTATCCCTTTTTATCTACTTTTTACTTTACGAATACTTGTGTTAAACCATTTACCCTCTTTACCCACCTTAACCCTTACCACGTTACAACCTTAAACAAGTCCTTTTGATCTATTTATGCATGCAATAGTTGTAGAGGAGAATAGATGTATTAACAAGCCTATGGTAGTTTAGTTTCCTATAGGAAGTTTAAGCGAAACACTAACCATCAAATACTTGAGAGAAATGAGTGAAACCATGAGAAAGGTTTGTTTTGCATCTATATTTATCTTTGAATGATGGTGCCATGTGTTGAGTTTGCTTATGTACACTAATGAAAAAATAGTCATGATATCTTTAGTAACTTGATATTTGAGTTGGCTAAAATTTAAGGGATTATATGATTTGATCTTTATGAAAATTAAGTGATAGAATTGATTGGTTGTATTTATATTGCTTGAGGATAAACAAAGATTTAAGTGTAGGGAAGTTAATAGTTGTGCATTAGTCTATATTTTCTAAGTAAATGACATGTGTTTCTTGCATAACAATCGATTATTGTAGTATTTTAGGATTCATTTTGTATTTTTTTGTTTAGTTTGATTTTCATTGTTGTTCTTTTATCTTTGGTGCTAATTTAGGGTAAGAATTGATTATTTTTATGTAGGAATAAAGATTGAGCAACTTGGAGATTAAGCTAGAGATAAAAAAGGAGAACAGAAGAGGAGACATTTTGTTGCAAGATCCCACAATCGTGGGAATCATGCCAATTCCCACGATCGTGGAATATTTTATCTAAGAGACTATGTGGGGTTTAATTAAACTTTAGGATTTCTGGACTATAAAACATATTAAAATCCCATAAATGAGAGATAGACAAAAACCATCTGTAGAGAAGAGCCTTCTTGTGTGAAAAAAATACAAGTTTTGGGTCTTGAGGAAGGTAGAGATTCAAGGATTATCAACAACAATTGGGAAAATAACACATCAACACCAAAATTTCCAGATTTTGGCAAAGAAGAGGAGTTTTCTTATTTAATTTTCTGTTGTTTTATCTCTTTTAATCTTTTCAAGATGGAAAATTTGAGTGCTGTTGATATTATAGAGACCATGAGTGGCTGATTTCATTTTAGGGATTACTTTTGAACTATTTTGTTAAACTCATATTTTATTGAATTGAATGAAAGTTATCTTTGATGATTGTTGATTATGTTTATATCTTGCAATAAATCGTGAGAGTGAGTAAGGTTATTTATGTAGGATTGTACAACGAGAGTTGGCAACCTATAGACTTACAATCATCACGTTAATTGATTAGTTAGAAGAGAGATCTCGGCTAATTTAATTGATCACCCATAGGATAACTTAATAACTAGTTAAATTGGTGAAGAGATTGGGGAGGTTGAGAGATTGCTTAATCAACTTCATTTAATTTGATTAGGAACAATTAATTACACCTTGAGAGAGGGTAGTTAATATAATTAGACATCTTAGGTGAGACACAATTCGAATAATAAAATAGCAGGGAGACAAGATAGGGAGAAAGTGATCTCTAGTTATTAGAATCTTGAATTCCAATTTTCTGTACTTTGGTATTGTCTATTGTTCATTGTTAGTCTTTCAATTTTAGTTTAATTTTCCAGATTATTTCTATTAAACAATTTTGTTTCTTAAATAAAGTTTGATATGAATTAAGTGGTGTCTAGGCATCAATCCCTGTGGGATCAATATTCGCTCTCTAACTATAAGTCACAACCTATATACTTGCAATTTTTGAGTGTAAAATGAGTAGATTGTTTTACAAAGTTCACTCAACAAGATACTGTTAGAGACTTAATGCATTAAAAGCTCATGGTCGACACACTAAAAAAGTTTTAAAAGGATTTCAGCAAGAATATTAAATCAGGTATGACTTTATTTTTTATGATTCGTGTTTTTAAGTTAGTTAATTATTGAGCTTGGATCAGAAACTGTAAAAATTTTAGTTACCTTTCACTTTATTAACCAAAATGAAGTTTATACAAATGTGCAAAAGATGATTTCCTTTAGAGCACCACTCTAACATAGAATTATGATCGTATGGATTTAGAGACAAAGTTAGGAATAATATACAAGATATATTTTGGCAAAGAGTTGTCCCCTAAAAAATCTAGGTGTGATTGATAAAGTTGTTATTTACCTGATTTAAATTTAGTTGGATTACTGAGTAAACTCAAGATCAACTTTGTTTGAATGGGATCCTAGCCTATTAAGAAATTATTTGATAATTCTAAACTTAATGATTAGGGTTATTATTTTGTATAAAACAGTTTGAGTAATCAAATATTTATTAAAGTCCTTAATTTCTTTGATTTTATGGTATAAATTAGTACTTTCTCTTTTATGTCTTTCGGTTCTTAAAAGAATATAATACTAATATGATGCTAAGGAGCATTCCTAAAATTAGCCTTCAGTTTTACTTTATTTCTATTTTATCTTTATTTTTATTTATGTTATTTTTATTGTTCATTTTATCTATTCTTTATTCCTTTAATTTTTTTCTTTTCCCTTTGTTTATGTTCTTGTGTGTACCTCTTTCTCACATTGAGGACAATGTGTTGTTCAAGTGTTGGGAGGGATTGTGTGTTTTATTTTAAGAATGTGATTTTGCATGCTATATGATAGTATTAGGTTACATTGTATGAAGTGTGTGAATGTGTCAGTGGCTTAGATTGAGTGAAATTCATTTAATTTTGGACATGGTCTATTAGGTTTTGAACAATCATTAACCTGTGAAATTAGTGAATTAGGGGGCTTTGGATGACTATACAGCCTAATTAGGACTTAGTGTAAATACAGCACTCTCTAGATTGTGACATTCATTTATAATGTGAGGTCTTTTAGGTTAGATAGTTTAACTAGCATTTTTTTCATGAAAAGGAAGATCCAAAAGCAATAAGATAGGTAATAAAAAATGTTTTGTTTAATCAATTACTATTTCACTGACCTTCAGGTTATGAATAGAGTTAGTAGTCAGTTGAAAATGTGATGTAGCTGAGTAATCGGATTGGCACGCATCACAAATGTGTGCCTTCATGTAAAAAAGCTATAATGATGTTTCAACTAAACTGTTTAATAAAATGACTTAGTCAAGTAATCGGATTGATATTCATCACAAATGTTTGCCTCCGAATAAAAGACTAAGTCTGAAAAAAAAAGAAAAAAATGTTTGCTAATAAAAACCTACAGAAGTTGTAATATGCTTAAATTTTCATGAAAAAATTGTATTTAGGAAATGTTACAAAGTTCGAGGGATCAAAAAATTATTAATGTGTGTGAACAATTGAAAAGGGTAAATAAATTAACACTTAGGTCTCGATTAAGTTGTATATTTGATTCAAACCCCTAGACACATATTTTGTTCGTTAATGGTTTGACAAAATTGAAGGATTGTGTTCTAAATTAAATTTATTTCAAGAAGTCAGAGCCATTGCCTTATTATTGCATTATGTGTTATATGTTTTTCTGTGTTTTGTTGTTTTGTTTGCTTGAGGACAAGAAAATGTTTAAGTGTGGGGATGTCAATAGTCGTTTAAGTGCATGTGTTTTAGGGTTGAAATTGTTATTCATTTAGGGTGAATTTAAGTGGTGTGTGTGCATTTAGGATTTGCATGTTTTGGTATTTTTATGGGTTAGATTAAGTCTTTGAGCTTAAATGTTGTATTTTTGAGGTGTCATGATACATTTATTACTGTTTCAGGATAAACGAGGAAGAACGGCGAAGATTCGAGGAGTTTTGGCCCTAAAGCCATAGGCCACGATCATGCACATTGGGCCACGATCGTGACAGAGAAGGAAGAGCTAGCAGTAACCAGGCCACAATCGTGCACTGGGAGCATGATCGTGCCCTGCGTCAGGCTAAAAAAACTCCATTTTTGTGAGATTTTTTGGACTATTTCATCCTTGACTTTGACCTGGGGCTTCTGTAGAATAAATAGAACATGATGTGAAAGCCACCAAAGGGGAGGAGAAAGAGCTTAGAGAGTCGTGCAAAAGAGCGAGATTTCATCAAATCCAAAAGAGATCAAGAGATTGAGGAAGGAGACGAAGGAAGACAGGCACAGAGACATGCTAGATGCAAAGTACTTCTCGAAACAGGTGGTTTCCCACGGTTGCTACTTCTAAGACTCCATTCCTGACAGTATTTCCATTTATTTCAGTTTTATTCCTGTATAGAATTGAAATAGGTGTTGAGATTCGTTGTGATGAATGTTAAGTTTATGTTTATACTCACCTTTAGATTTTGACTCTTGAGATTAATAAAATTGGGGTTAAGGGTTTTAGTGCCCACTAAGTTTTTAGTTAAAGCGACTGATAGGACCTCGCATAGATCGATGGGAATCATACAAGATGTGCCAGTAAAGGTCGGTAAAATTATCTTTCCAAAGGACTTCTATATTTTAGACATCAGTGAAGATGGGGATACCCCAATGATTCTTGGACTACCATTCTTGGCCACTGCATGCTCAATTATTGATGTGGATGGCGGTGAACAAACTCTGCGAGTAGGGAAAGAGAAATTGATCTTCTAATTGACTGTTAGAAAGTACAAAACTCATTCACCACTAGTGGATCTCAAAGAAACAGAACCTAGAGGAGGATGGGAGGACATCGAGGATCCTGCAAATGCTTTCCGCAAGAAGTGCTTACGAAGGAGAAGGCGAGGCAAAGAAAATTGCAAGGACGGTGGTAGTTGCAATATGGTACTGAAGGTTCAGAATCTAAGATTAATGTTGATGTTACCATCGAACCATTCATCCCAACCACCTTGAGCGTAAAATGAGCATTGAGCTACAGACATTAGAAAGAAGCGCTGTATGGGATGCAACCCATGGAAAAATTAGTTTCTTTTCGAATTTTGCTAGATTAGTTGAATTCTATAATTAAGTTTATTTTTTATTTTGGTTTAATAAAAGTGACAAAAGAAAATGGATTTCAGAATCAAGGGAAAATTGTGCGATCATAAAGAGAGAAGTAAAGAAGGGCTATAGAAGGATTTTGGTGATAATGGACAGTCGCTGGCCATAAACGTGGCCTGACAGGCCACGATCATAGCCTACGAATGCAAATGCTCTTAGTGGTACGCCTCATGTCACGATCGTGGCCTGTGACTATGAAGAAATAGGGTAGGGCAAATTTTTTAAATGAAAATTTTACCTTTCCACCTTTTCACCACATATATATTCAATTCTTACTTTACTTTCACTTTTACTTTCATTTTTATTTAATCTCTCTAGAATTCCAATCTCCAAACACTCTCACCTCTCACTAAATTGTCAACTTTCCTAAATCCTTCCACATCCTACCTTAAACATGCCACATATTAAGCAATCATCTCGACAGGAGCCATATAGAAGACAAGAAGTTGTGGGCCAGGGGCGAAGGAACTGATCGACTAACTTTAGAGCACCATTCCACATCTATACAGAGGAGGAAGGTAATCATTTATGATCCCTTCGCTCTAGGAAAATTGTAGCTCCTAGGTGCTTTGATGTTGACACATTAGATAGGCTAGAACTGCATGAGTGAGTAGAGAAGGTAGCTGAGAGAATCCAGTGGGGCCAATTCATACGGCTCTAGTTCTCGATTTATGAAGAGCTGACACTAGAATTTTTCACGTCCTTGACCTTTGACCTGAAGAACACCAGATAATTGTGGTTTAGATTGGGAGGCCGAGCTTATGAACTGAATTTCAAACTTATGTGTGAGATCACTACAAGTATTATAGACAATCCGTGACGTTTTCTTGATAAAACGTCATAGATTGTAGAGACTTTTCACGACGTTTTAGAAATGTCATTGAAAGTCTTAATTTTCTGCGATGTTTTATGTAAACATCGTAGATTTGTGTAACTTTTGGCGACATTTTTTAATGTGATGTGACTAGTCAGAGGTAAAAGATAAACAACTTGTTATTTTAGGGCATATAAAATGATGTCATTTAGATTTAGGGCATATAACACAATGTCATTTAGCTTTTTTTTCATTTGGATAGTATAAACATTCATAATTCAATAATAGTGTTCTAATAGCACATGAGGTTGAATGCTATAGAATTTTGGAATGTTGTTGCTGTGCTTATCTTAAAGAGTAGAAGAGTTTTATATATATCAAATAACTACCAATCTTTCGAATTATCTATGGAGAAGAAAAGTTAGAATTCAAAACCTTTAACCTTATTACAAAGGTAACTCTGATACCAAAAAAAGAAGAAAGAAGCTTGAGAAAAAAATATCCTCTATATTTGTTTTTGTCTTGAACTCTATAAGGAGTATTTATACTATTCAAGACTTACATGAAATGGAAGAAAATCCTAATTATATGTTAATAACCTACTTACATGATAGTCAATCTTATACATTTAAGCAGATCAATATCCTATATTTAAGCTACAAATATGATATCATATCTTATTATTTTCTTCTATAAATTACACAAACTTCAAAATTGTTAATAAATTAGAAATTGTTTTATACCTTGTTCAACATAAAATAATTAATAATATTAAAATAAAAATATTTTATTTAAAAAAATTATATATATAATTTATGCACCATAAATGGTAGACTTTTTGCTCTATTTTACTATCATTTTACTACAAAAATATAATTTAGGTAGTTTATATATAAATTATACAACTCATAAAATTTAAGTAGTCATAAATATATTTTTAAATTATACTTTTATCATATTTTAAATTGCTTTTCATTATACATAAATAATCATGATAATTATTTTTAACATATAAAATATTTACAAATTAATAAAACTTTATAGTATAGATGTAATATTTATTGCAATATTTTATACAAACAATCAAATCACTAATAAATATTGTTTAACTTTGATAATTATCGATTATACTTTACTTTGTAGATAAGAGAAAATTCTTCAACTTTGTACTAATTTTCCTATTTAGGGAACTTTTTTAGGTGGGATCTCTCCTACCTCACACTCAATTCTAATTCATTTCGCTTCTAGGAATGGAACTAGATTCAAGGCCTAGCCACTCAGGCAACCCTTTCCTCCTGGTGCTCCCTTACTTATAATTGGAACTAGCCCTCTTTTTAGTGCCAATTTCCTCTACTACTTCTCCTAATGTCTCTCCAAAAGCAATAAAACTTGTAGCTTTAGTTTAAATGATTCCTTCATTCATTTCTAACCTAAACACCTAATACTTAACTTCTTCCCTCTTTTTGAAATATTTCCCAATGTTTATTTCTACCAAGGTAGCTCAATGTTCCTCCTCAAACCATGACCTATTTCTTTGGTCATTCTTTTTTAAGTTGGAATGAGTTACTAAGATTGGTGAGAAAAACCTAAAGTCCATTATTGGCTCTGTTGTGACATTTGAAAATCTAACATACTTGCCTTTAATTACAAGAGAGAATCTCATTATCTCACCTCCCCTAGGAGTCCTCCAGGAAGGACTACTGAAAAGATTGAACACATTAACTAGCTATTTTGCAGAAAAAAGAATAGCCTTTCATGTGGCTCAATATTAGGCTATAAAAAATTAGAAAAAGCTAAGTTTTGAAGATGCCTTTATCAATGAGAAAGACTTGTTCTTATTAAAATTTAAAAATGAATCTAGCATGTAAAAGAAGTAGCAAATAAGAGATAACATGTAACATCCCCTCACCAATAGGAGTGTATAAGTGTACAGTGACATATGCATGCATTCATATATGCACATGCATAG
>JANZXR010071056.1:0-11592 GCA_027575705.1 Erythroxylum echinodendron | reverse complement strand
TAGAAAAGAGAAGTAAAATTTGCATTATAAGTTTCCAGGATTACAGAGCTTCAAGAGGTAAACTAAAAGCTCATCTAAACCTTTTGAAGGTCTCTCAAGTCTCTCTTCACAATGATGATATAGATAGTTTTGTTTTATGGCTTTTTATTTTATGGTGTTTTCCCCAACCTTTTAGTTTCCAACCCGAAACACAAAATTAATTCTAAAACTTGCATATGTAAACACCAAATAAATTCAAAAATACTATAGCTTATCCCTTGGAAGAAGCTTAGTTACCATCTCACCTTAACAAATAAAATTAACAAGCTTAGTTTCGAGAATTACTTTGGTAAATCCCAATTCCCGAACAAGCTTTAACCCTGTCAAGATGCACCAAAGCTCAGCTAGCGTTATGGTGCACATGCCCATTTACCATTAATCCAGTCACTTATATTAAAAAATTGCTAGTTAATTTATGTTATCAAAAATCTCAATGGTTGACAATAAAACTACATTAAAAAGTGAACTCGTAAAAAGACTTAAAAGTACCAGAATAAAATATTACTCTTAAAGTTATATTTGGCTGCAATCCACACCACGTAGGGATCCTATTGCGAGGCGTTCCTTCAGCTGTGTAAATGAAGAGTGTGGCCAAAGATGGAGTTTTATTGTATTTCTTCGTACTAATTATGACTTCGTCCAAGTCCTTTTACTTACCAAGGATGAATACATAATGATTAAAGACCGTACCAAACCACCATCGGCTTGTCTGTATTACGCATATAGTTCTTGTAAGTTTAGGGACATCCACTTTATAATGATTTTTACATTGTTAATAAGTTTTTTCCTATGTTCAGATATTGATGCTAACATAAGCCTGTCAGCGATGATAAGCGTCCCCAAAGACAGAGTCTTCTTTTTCTTCAAACAATTATTATGGATGGAGATATAATAATTAAGGACTTTGTCTATATTATTCATATAGTTCTTTACCATGATGTTTATCCTCCGTATTAATTAAAGAATAGTAATTAATTGAGAATTAGCCTATTGAGTCAAATGGAGATCATACAAAATTATTATATTGATAGAAGGCCCAAAAACACAATGGGTTCGGGTATGAGCGATGGGTTGGACACATAATGGGTTCGGATATGAGCAATGGGTTGGACATTACAATGCTAAGCAGGCCAACAAGACCAGTGCTATTGTCTTATATTGTTATCCTTTTGTACTTTTCTGTTTTATCTTTTTCTTCACTTCCTCACGTACTGGTACTGTACAGCTAGCAAATTCATATGTCAGTTAGTTAGAATTTTTTCCTTCATTCTAGGAGACTCAACCAATAGCAAGAGAGTAGAGTAGTATAAATGTAGTCCTATAACCACATTACACGACGAATTAAAGTTTTATTTCTTCAAATTCTATTGTTACTCTTGTATCACTCTCCTACCCTTTTCTTACGTGGTATCAGAGCATCCCTCTGATCCCTCTTTTTTAACCCACAAATGTCTAATACCATTGACAATAGTGGCTTTAGTGCCACGAATTTGCTACAACAAATGATTATGAGCCCTACTCAATTACAAATACAGAAAATCCCGATGTTGTACTTGTTACTACACTTTTCAGTGGCAACAATTACATTACCTGGAGCAAATCCATGATCATAGCTTTATGTGCCAAGGACAAGTTGTCTTTCATCAATGGAACTTGCACCATGCCCATATAAGATGCAGCATTAATAGCAAAATGGAAGAGAGCAGATAGCATGGTAAAATTATGGATTCTCAATGCTATAATTAAAGAACTAGGTAATGCCTTTTTATCTTTCACTACTGCTAGAGAACTTTGGGTAGAATTATAAGAGAGGTTTGGTGAGGCTAATGGGCCATTGTTATACCAAATAGAGAGGGAAATAATCTCTTTTAAACAAAGCACTTTAACAGTTTTTGCCTATTACACTAACTTAAAAAAATTATGGGATGACTTATCCAGTCTAAGTCATATTCCTATGTGTAATTGTGACGTCTCAAGTGCTGTCACTGTCAAAGAAAATGATCACAGGCTTGTTCAATTTCTAATGGGTCTTAATGATGAGTTCAAACATGTGGTTAATCAGATCATGCTAATGGAGCCATTACCTATCGTGAATAAAGCTTTCTCTATGTTGCAAACTGTTGAAAGACAAAGAGTGGTAAATGCTTCTATAGACAGCAGTCTTAACATGGCAATGCTAGCTAAATAGTCCAATAGTTTGAAGAAAAGTGGCAGAAACAACAACAATTTTAGCAAAGGATCCTACTTCAAAAAGAAGATAAGTATTGCGAAAAATGTAAAAAGAATGGGCATACCTTGGAGAATTGCTTCAAGATTCGTGGAATCCTTAACTGGTACAAGGAACTTGCTGCACAAAGGGAGAAAGGGAAAGCCAACGTGGCTCAAATAGCTGATAGTCATGCAGAGACAACATAAGAGCAGAATGAAGAGAAGCCACAGAATACACAGATATCCTTTAGTCTTGCTAATTTCATTCAACAAGAGATAGGCAAAGCTATCAAAGGCAAAGCTACGGGAGAGGTAAAATTTTCAGGGTATCAAAACTATGAAGGTAATGTTACACACTCTGTGAACATAACATTCAATTACACTGATTCTTGACTTATTGATTATGGTGCCTCTACACATATGACGACAGACCTCAGTCAATGCACTAGCTATATGATTAATAATGCATATGATCTTATATCTCTACCTAATGGGACTAAGTAAGGGGTTGCTCATATTGGACAGTCACATTTAGGGGATAAAATTTCCCTCAATGAAGTACTACATATTCCTAATTTCTTCAAGAACCTATTGTCTGTTAATAAGCTTACTACTTAAAATGAAGTTGTTGCAGTTTTCATCTCTAACAAGTTGTTTTCATAGGACCTTCAGACTAATAATGTCATAGCTATTGTCAAGGCAGTGAATGGATTGTATGAGCTAAGCACAGAGACTCCCATAACCCCAAATAGCCTAAAAGGTCCTTCCTTAGAGTTCTACAAGGCTAAGAATGTTATTTTTAATGTTTCAGCATCTTTTGATTTGTGGCATTCTATACTAGGGCATTTGTCTAAAGAAAAATTGCAGCACATTAATGAGATAAATGTTTCTATCCCTACTAAACATGAAAGTCAAGTGTGTCCTCTAGCCAAGCAGCGCAGAAAACCTTTTCCTAAATATGAGATACATTCAATTAGACCTTTTGAAATCATTCACATGGATTTATGGGGGCCTTGCATTGTTTCTACCTTGTGTAGTTCATATTATTTTCTTACAATTGTAGATGATTTCACTAGAGCTACCTAGACCTCTATACTAAGACACAAATACCAAAGAACTCAAACCATTATACAGTTTTTTAGAAACATTAAGAGACAGCTTGACACTAAAGTATTAAAAATACAAATTGATAATAGGAAGGAGTTCATCAATCAAGAATGTACTAAAATTTTTACAGAAATAGGAATTCAACACCAAAAGAGTAGCCCCTATACACCACACCAAAATGGTGTGGTGGAAATTAAGCACAAACATTTATTTCATATCACTAGAGCCCTACTTTTCAAAGCTAAATTACCTAAGGGATACTGGGGAGAGGCCCTATTAATAGCCAGACACCTCATCAACTGAATCCCATTCAAAATCTTAGGATGGGTGAGTCCTTTTGAGAAACTGCACAACAGAAAACCTAACTATGAACACCTCAAAACCTTTGGTTGCATTTGCTTTACCTTAACAAAACTCCAAACAGAACAAAACTGGATCCTAGGTCAAAAAGGTGAATCTTCCTTGGGTATATGTCAGATTACAAAGCCTATAGAGTTATGGATCTGGATACTAAAATGGTATTCGTATCAAGGGATGTTGTGATCTATGAAAGTGTCTTTCCATTTAAAGAAAAGGTTACAAGCACTACATAAAACCCAGAACCTTTGTTCGCAAGTTCTCTAACCATCACAGACACAGAATATCCTATATAAATACCTACCATGACAACCACACAACCCACTGAGCAATGTGACAATAATCCGGAACAAAGTTCCTACACACATGAATATGCCTTACCAAAAAACCCACCAGACCAAAATATACTACCTACAGTTCCCATACAAAGAAAAAGCAATAGAATACACATGACACCTAAATACCTACGAGATTATGTCCTTCAAACCACAGCACATGAGTCCATTCACTCTCTTGATGATAACAATGTAGCATTGCAAGTTTGTTGTCCTACAGGAGCAAATGAAGAAAGATTAAGAGTGATGAACATCAAACATAGCAATGATTACAACAGTTTTATGGGTAATGTTTCTGGAATTTTTAAGCCTTTATCCTATGAATCTGTAAGTAAGGATGGAAAATGGGTAGAGTCCATGAATGAGCAACTATTTTCATTAGAGAAGAATAAAACTTGGATACTAACAGAGCTTATTAAAGGAAAGAAGGCCATAGTCTCGAAGTGGGTGTATAAAGTTAAGAACAATCCAGATCGTACACTAGACAAATTGAAATCCAGACTTGTGCCAAAAGGTTTTAGCCAAAGGGAAGGAGCAGATTATTCAAAATTCTTTTCTCCAGTGGCAAAAGTTGGGACTATAAGGATGTTTTTAGCCATTGTTGCCTCTAAGCAATGGTCAATCCACCAATGTGACATCAATGATGCCTTTCTCCATGATTACTTAAGAACTGGTATGTAGGCTAGTCAAATCTATTTATGGTTTAAAACAAGCGGGTAGGTAGTGAAATAAAGAGCTATCTTCAAAACTACACTCAATCTGGTTCACTAAATCAGAAGTAGATCATTGCCTATACACTAAGGGGACAAGAGAAGACTTCATGGAAGCAATCATCTATGTCGATGACATTTTAATAAAAGGTGCTAATTAAGAACAGATGGAGTCAGTAAAGAAAGCATTGAATGCATAATTCACAATCAAGGATCTGGGATATGCAAAATTTTTCTTGGGAATAGAAATAGCAAGAGCAGAGGATGGAATGTTACTTACTCAGAGCAAACACATGAGGGATATTTTGTATGAAACCAACTTGTTGGACTGTACACCTTGCACAACACCCATCGTCCATGGAACAATATTAACCATTGAAGAAGGTGAGTTACTAGACAAGCCAGAACTATACAGAAGATTAGTGGGACGATTACAATATTTAGGCTTCACTAGGCCTGATATTATGTACGTAACACAATAGTTGAGCCAATTCATAAGCAACCCTAGATTACCACACTGGGAAGCTGCTATTGAAATACCTTAAAGGAACTCATAATCTAGGGATTTTTTATGCAATAGATGAAAACCCTCACCTTGTAGCTTTTTCGATTCGGATTGAAGAAGTTGTGTCTTCTGCAGACGCTCTTTAACTGACTTCTGCATATTCCTCGGTAGGTCTTTGATCTCCTAGAAAACAAAGAAATAAACTACAGTGAGTCGATCATCAGCTGAATCGGAGTATAGAAGTTTAGCCTCAACAACTTACGAGTTAAAATGGATAATGCAACTACTTCAAGCTTTTAGGCTTGAGATTCAAGAACCCATACCTCTGTATTGTGACAATCAAGCCGCCATCTACATCTCAAAAAATCCCTTTTTTCACGAGAGGATGAAGCATCTTGGGATAAATCTTCATCTGGTTCGCAATTGCGTGAGTTTAGGGTTCTTGAGTTAAGGCAGCTGAATACTAAGGAACAGATTGCGGACTTATTCACAAAAGCATTGGCCACACGCATATTTTTGGGTCTCCTTAATAAGTTTGGAGTTGTTGACCGAACCTCCAACTTGAAGGGAGGGTGATAGAAGACCCAAAAACACAATGGGTTCAGGTACGAGCGATGGGTTGGACACATAATGGGTTCGGGTATGAGCAATGGGTTGGACATTACAATACTAGGCAGGCCAACAAGACTAGTGCTATTGTCTTATTGGCTTATTGTTATCCTTTTGTCCTTTTCTATTTTGTCTTTTTCTTCACTTCCTCACCTATCTGGTATTGTATAGCTAGCAAATTCACATGTCAGTTAGTTAGAATTTTTTCCTTGATTCTAGGAGATTCAACCAATAGCAAGAGAGATAAAGTAGTATAAATGTAGTCCTGTAAACACATTACATGACGAATAAAAGTTTTATTCCTTCAAATTCTATTGTCACTCTTGTATCACTCTCCTACCCTTTTCTTACATATATATTAGAAGTAATTAATTTATAAAAATTAAATTATTATATATTAGAAATTAATTTATAAAAAATTTATTCCTCTCACTTATCACAATGATTCAACAGACGTACACAAAAATGTTAGAGAGGAGAAGTAACATTTGAATATATAATTTTCAGGATTACAAAGTATATAAGCATAGATTGAAACAAGTTTATTTATACCTTTTAAAGGCCTCTTAAATCTATCCTTAGAATGATAGTATAAACATCTTTATTTTATAGTGTTTTCTTAGCTTCTAACCTAAATACAGAATTTATGTTAGAAGTTTGAGTTCTAATATCAGTCTTGAGCAAGTTTTACTTATATAAAATCCTCAATGTTCCGCAAGTGTACGGATCGTAAAGTGTATGTAGTAATTGAGGTGTCAATCTCATGAAGAATTAGCTAAAACTAATTGAATCCTAACTTTGTCTAAGGTTGTAAAAACATGAATTTAAATGAAAATTAAAACTAAACAGAAAATTAAGCAATTGAGTATGGATTAATTAAAATTAAAATTTTGAAATTAATATAAGTAAATCAAAATGGAGCACTAACCACTTAACAAATGGGAAATCCCAATAAGACAAGATCAACAATTATGAGAAGATGAGATTCATTGTATCGTCATTTTGCTACCTTAATCACTATTGATCCTAGAATTTTGAAGGGTTGATTATTCTCTCTCAAGATCTAATCATTTAACCCAAATTAATAACCCTTAATTGAATCTGAAATTATAATTTTGTAATATCTCAATTAACAAAAACAGCCTACGTCTTTAATTAGTTCTTAAGCAACCTATTAGATAATCGGGCCCTCATACAAGATCTCTCTTCGTATGATTATTGACTTGATATTTATGTAATCTATTAGGTTGTTAATTCCCATTACCCAAACTAATCATGTTATTACCAATTCAATCTCTCGATTTATTATCAAAGTATGCAAAAATCATAAATATCATAATACCCTAACATTTAATTTTTTATATCAAAAGCAATTAAGTCACAAAATGATTCAAGAATAAATCCCACAATGAAATTATAACATCATTAATAACATGTTCAACATTTTCAAACTCAAGTCATACATCAAGATGAAGTATATAAATACATAAAGGTGGAAAAGAACTTGAAATAATTGGGTTAGAGTGGTTGGACAGTAGCTACAGATGCTCCCAGTCCCTTCTCTCCTTCTCTCTTCCTTATGTTCAAAATTTTGGCAAATGGATGCTCTCTCATTAGGGTCATTTTATGTTCTTGTATAATTCTTTAGCCATTTAGGTTTTTAAAAAAAAGGTTTTACCCAAGCCAAAATGTCCAGAAAAGACCCCCCATAAATTAAAATAGAAAGAGATCCCTATAACTAGCGAGTGATCGTGACCCTATGAATTAGTTTCTATCATAATCATGACATAATATGGGTGTCATGATAGTGACCTAGGGTCATCCTCCTTTGTTACGACCATGACAGGCATGTCATGATTGTGAACCTGGGAGAGACCTTCTGTCATGACTATGACAAGCATGTGACAATCGTGAACTTGATCCTTTTGTCTAAACTTTCTCCAACTTCCATCATCATCTTTATCTGAGTTCATACACTAACAAACACATCAAAATACTTCAAGCATATAAAATTAAAGTCTAATATCATGCTCTCAACCACAAGACTCTCAAAAACATATACACATGATCATATTATCATAATTCTAAGCTTAAACATGCACAAATTATCTAATCGACACCTAAAAAGGCACCAAAATATCTACCGAAATATAATGTACACTACAACTATCAGTCAGTGGAATGATGATCGTGTGGAGACTGCGTAGCTGCATGCGGTGCTTAGTATTCCCCTGCTCTCCTATTGATGTTCTCCTATGGGTATTTTCCATGCTTTTATTTTAAATTTGTGGCTTCGGCTTTCCTCTATGATGAATTTTTTATCAGCCAATGCTTCAATTTCAATGAACGTCTGGCTACGGTCCATATGTAACTCCTTTATCGCAATGAGTTCACTTATTCTATACTTGATATTCCTGATGAGCATTTCAGGTTCCTGATTAATGTTACGTAAAAGCCTTTGATTTTTTTCCTACCATAGCCCATAGATTGCTCCACTTATCATGATTCTTAAAATTTTCCTGTGGTATGAAATATATAATATACTTAACGAGGTTTATAATAGTGTTGTTAATTTTGGGCAAACTTAAGAGATGGTTGATCAGTCTGAATATAAAAGCATAGCTAATGCCTACTTTATATAGATTAGGCTCAATTCTAGTTATAGTTTGACATATATAGAGTCAAATAAAAGCTGCATAAGGACAATCTAACTTCTTTAAGATATTGATGTTACCTAGAATTTGGCAATGATCAGCCAATTTGACCGGAATAAGTACGAACTAGCCTAATTTTTGATCCGATTTGTAATTATAACCTATGTGAAAAAAACTAGATGGTTAAGTAATAAAGCAACTGGTTTTTATGAGACAAACCGACCAGCTATCTTAAAAATCGACCAGTTTTCTTTACTTTTGCACACCAACTCATACTCTGTTTTGAACAAAAATTGAGAATTTTAACGTCAAAATTTTTTTGAATTTTAAATAAAAGTTGATTTTATTTTCTTTTCAAGTCTATCATAATTTAACTAATAAATTATATTTTTAATTTTTAAATTTTTGTTTATATCTTTATATTTTAATTAAAAATTTTATTTTAAACTATTGTTACTAAAAAATAACTTACTGTTTTTATTCTTAAAATTTACTAAATTTATTAATCTCACTAGTAAATTATATTTGTCAAATGTTAGGTTCTTTATTTATCTCTTTATATCTTAATTTTTAAATTATTATTGTTAAAAAGTAGTTATTATTTTTATCATAAATTGTTTAATAAATTAAATTATTAATTATTATATAAGTACTTTTGCTTAAAATAATTTAAGAATGTGTTAAAAAGTAATATATAAACTATAAAGTAGTATGTTTATAGGACATTTAAAAAAGTTAAAATGAAATTAGAGTCTTTTTGGTTAAAATGAAATTAGAGTCTTTTTGGTTAACTTTCTTGGAACATAATTCAACTTTTATGAGCCCTTAAATAAATGATAATATAGAAATACGATTTTTGTTTTTATTATTATTTACAAAGGATAAATATATAATGATTAAAAACCGTACCAAACCACGATTGGCTTGTCCGTATTATGCATGTAGTTCTCGTAAGTTTAGGGACATCCACATTATAATGATTTTTACATAATTAATTAGCCTTTTTCCTATGTTCAGATATTGATGCTAACGTAAGCCTATCAGTGATGATAAGCGTTACAAAAGACGGAGTCTTCTTTTTCTTCAAACAACGTTTTATTATGAATGGAGATATAATAATTAAGGAACTTGTCCATATTATGCATATAGTTCTTTACCACGATGTTTATCCTTCGTATTAATTAAATAATAGTAATTAATTGAGAATTAGCCTATCAATTCAAATTGAGATCATATAAAATTATTACGTATTAGAAGTTATTAATTTACATAAATTTTTTTCATCTCACCTAACACAAAGATTCAACTAATGTTTAAGAGTAGAAGTAACATTTGAATAAATAATTTTCAGGATTACAAAGTATATAAGAGATAGATTGAAACAAGTTTATTTATACCTTTTAAAGGTCTCTCAATTCTATCTTTAGAATGATAGTATAAACATCTTCGTTTTATAGTGTTTTTTTAGCTTCTAACCTAAATACGGAATTTATTTTAAACTTTGAGTTGTAATGTCAGTCAATTCCGAAGACTTCCGTGGCTACTCGGAGTCTGCCTTTGTTCCACTTCAATCCTTTTCATGTAATGTGTTTTCAAATTGAATCCCCTTTCGATTCACCCTTCAAATATCTGATCTGCTTTGACTCCTAATTGGTTTTTGATTAGTTGCAATGCATGCCTCCTATCTGAGTTGCTTGAGCATTGATCCCAAGCTAGAGGGGAATGATGATCGTGTGAAGGCTGTGTAGCTGCATGCGTAGCTTAGTATTCCCCGACTCTCACAATAATTATAAATTATAATTCTAGTTTATAATTAAAATTATATAAATTAAAAACTCTTTTTAATTTATCTTTAATTCTCTACTTAAATAATTTATAATTATAGATCAAGATTAGCATTTAGTAACACATCATGACTACTCAAATATTTAAAATATCAAAGTGATTTTGATTAATCTTTTTGTATATGATTTTTCTGTATAATTCAATTCTTTCATCATAAAATATTTCGGTTAAGCATATAACATAAAATTAATGTCTATTATATTTTATCCGCCATTAACTACTAATTTAATTAATGACATTTGTAAATTATTTATAAATATCATTCTGTCTTGGCTAAAGATTTTCCAAATCAATACTAATCGAGAACTATAGAACATTCTCCTTAATTAATTTAGGATGATGAATCATATCTTTATCACTTAACAACCTCCATATAGTTCAAACTAAATCTGGTGGCTACCAACTGAAGGCTTAGAATAAGTCATAAATGGTATCAAAATATAACAATTCCTATACAAGATAACTTTAGAGACCTCAAATCAAATGATCACTTCACTACAAGAAATTGTATTTTTTATGAAAGCAAAAATAAATAGAAATAGTGACAAAATATTTGTTACTCATGCTTTTTTTATCAATGCCCATTACTTGGTCACTAATATATTAAGGAAAATGTGTCAATGTCATTTTTTCACAAAAAAATGGAACTTTGTCCTTGGAAAAAATAGTCACTATTGCGTTTATCATTGTTACAAATAAAACTATCAATTCAACAACAAAATTGCATTAGTAGTAAAAGAAATTTGCATAATTAACCACATTGTCTAATAGATTTCGTTACTAATGTGTGTTACAATAATGTTATAACTAAATAAAGTTTAAATCTTATGGTAAATTTATTACTAATATGTTTGTGTTTGTCACAAATAATATTATTAAATTTAACAATTTAATTGCTTAATCGATAAAAACTTTTACATCAGTAGCCATAAAATCAAGATTTTGAATCGAGTTACTTATGTACCGAGTATAAATATCGATTGGTACCAGCCTGTTTCGTCTGGTACTGGCTTGTATTTATAATACCGACCATATACCAGTCAGTACTGAAAATTTTGAAAAGCATAAGGACTACGTTGCAAAATTTTCAAATTTTATTTATTGCAATTATCCCAAATTATTACGTAATAATTTAAGTTATGTTGAACCAATGGTGGTTGACAAATAAAATCCTTCTATGTTTTGATAATAATAAAATGTATAGAATTGGTTAAGAAATAATT
>JANZXR010071035.1:0-11594 GCA_027575705.1 Erythroxylum echinodendron | reverse complement strand
GTCACGATTTTTCTAAGGCTTAAAGAGAGAATCTGAGGGTACTCAAGAAGGGAAAAAGAAAGAGGAAGGAAAGAGCTCTCTTTAGAGCTAAGAATCTCATTAATTAGTGAGGATTCACTGTAAGTCATTTTTATCTCTTGGAGTTTTGAAAAGTTTTGGTTCAAAGAGCTTAAGAAATATGTGGGTTAAGTATTCTAGAATTCATTTTAGTGAATGTGCATTATGGGTTAGTCAAATCCAGATTTTTTTTGAACGGGAGTTGTGTCTTTATGAAAGAAATCAAGGAGGGGTTCAAGAGAGGCAAAGGAATCAAGAGGAAAGCCAACCTTAAGTCCGATACCTAAGCAAGCAAGAACTTTTAAGGTGGGTTACAGTTTTATGATGAAGCAATAAGCCATAAATGTTTTTCTTTCAATGTTTTCGACTACGGAAAAATGTGCATTTGTTTGTTCTTGTTTAGTGTAGCACAAAGTGTCATATGTTGCTATATGTTTTACATACAAAAATGTTTTCTTCAAAAATTTGCAAACTTTATGAAACCATGTTTCAGATATGAAAAGCAAGTTTCCAAGAATTGCCATTTTGGGCAGTAAGTTTTCAAGATCATGAAATATATGTGTTATGTGAGTTTGTGGTGGACCCCTAAGTTAAGTTAAGTGCATTTGTCTAAAGGCTTCTTCCGCCTGCCCTCTAGTAGCATGGAGCTCCTTTATGGACTCCCATAAGTTCACGGCTATGCAAGACCCTAAATTAGAATTGCACTAGTACGTTTTGTTCGCAGCTACACAGGACCCTTAAGGGAAATGTGTAGTACGTTCTATTTTGGATCCACTCGAACCATTCTGATGTGCATGCATGATTTGTAACTGAATATGTTTTATTTGTACAAAAATGTTTTCTGCTTGTTTCTAAGTTATAAACCTATTACCCACGAGTTTTAAGCTCACCCCCTACAAATTCTGTCCAATTCAGGTGAAGCACAAGAAAGTGAGTAATTCAGGATTCAAGGAAGCACCCCAATCTGCAAATGTTCTTTTGTAACCCTTAAGATTGATTTTTTTTTAGAACTTAAGGCTTTAGTCACCTTTCAAGTTTTATTAGTCTAAGTGTGCGGATGTATTATGAATTGTAAGGTTATTAAAGCCTTGTAAAACAAAAATTCATTTAGGAATGAATGAAATATATGTATGATTCTGATGATTATAATCACAGTTAAGTTTTACGTTGCATGTGTTGATCAAAAGCATTTTGAAGTGTTAGAAATGATTAATGATTACGTTTGGGTGATTCTGACATGAGTTTTGAATAGATGAGAGCGGTTAAGAAGGTTGATGGATTGTAATAAATACGGTAGAAGCAAAGAAGAAATACAGTGGAAGAATATCGTCTGTGAGGACGTCACAACTCAGAGGTAAGCAAAATTTAGAAGGAGAAGTATCCTCTGTGATGACGTCAGAACACAGAGGCAAGGAGGAATGAAGAGTGGAAGTATCCTCTGTGATGACGTCAGAACACAGAGGCGAGGAGTAATGAAGAGTAGAAATATCCTCTGTGATGACGTCAGAACACAGAGGCAAGGAGGAATGAAGAGTAGAAGTATCCTTTGTGATGACGTCAGAACACAGAGGCAAGGAGTAATAAAGAGTAGAAGTATCCTCCGTGATGATGTAAGAACACAGAAGCAAGGAGTAATGAAGAGTAGAAGTATCCTCTGTGATGACGTCAGAACACAGAGGCGGAGGAATGAAGAGTAGAAGTATCCTCTGTGCTGACGTTAGAACAAAGAGGAAAGGATGAGTAGAGTGTAGAAGTATCGTCTGTGATGGCGTCAAAACACAGAGAACACGTCATCACATAGAAGATAGAATATAGAGGATAGACCATAGATGATAAATGGTCAACACAGAAGATAAAATTCAACCACAGAGGATAGAACACATAGGATAGATCATAGGCCAAGGATTATAAGAAGGAGTTAAGAAGTAATATGAGTTGAAAAATATCCTCTGTGTTATTGTTCACAGAGTATCGTTTGTGTCACTGTTCACAGGCTTCTTCATGTTACTATTCGTAGACATCCTCTGTGTTACTATTCACAGACTTTGTCTGTGTTACTGTTCACAAAGTATCGGCTGTGTTACTGTTCGCAAACTTCGTCTATGTTACTGTTTACGCTATCGTCTGGGTTACTGTTCATGGTTATCTTCTACCCTATTTTCGACCCTTTAGAAGATAAAATTGGCCTTTGAATTCTTCATGAAAGTTGTAGCTCCTGAAGTCCTCTTTCAATCAATTCAAAGAAACCTTAGCTCCTGAAGTCCTCTTTCAATCAATTCAAAGAAACCTTAGTTTAGATGCCTATAGGAAAAGTTATACTAATAGCCCCAAAGCAGGTATATATGTAAAGTGTGGACTCACCAACGCTGATCCTTGAGGTATTCAGGTTGAAAGGGATAAATGGATGAGTTGACTACCATCATAGTATTCGACTGTTCTAAGAGTTGAGTTGAGCCTAGAAAAGGGGAGTTGTAAGAAGACGACCCGATAATGATAAGTCTTATGATTTTCTGAAGGTTAGACTCCGAAAACGGGGCCTAACATCTTCCCAAATGTCTAATATATAAAAGTTTATGGGGAAGGTAATTTTATCAACTTTTATATGCACATCCTTAATAATTCCTTCAGTTGATGCACTGTTTTGTCGGCCATCTTTACCAACATTTTTGTTGGTACTAACTCTTTTAACCTCAAATTCTGACTAAAGGTGTAGGGCATCATGTTGATACTAGCTCCCAAATCCAGGAATGCCCTGTCTATAATGACTCCACTAATATTGCAAGGAATATAAAAATCACCTAGGTCTTCTTTCTTTTATGTGACATTAAGGTGTTCTTTTTATATTCACTCACTAACCTTCTTTTTGACAGATTCTTTTAATGTGAGCTTCGTTTGAAGTTATTCTGTCACTTCCTTAACCTTGTTTGATTTAATATCCTTCAAATTACTCACTACCCCACTTACAATTGGCTTCCCCTTAGCAAAGATAGGGTATGAGATTCCAGGTCGAGTTGCCTGAATTGGCTCGATTATGGGCTCACTTGGAAGGAATTCCTTAATTAAATGACCTTCTCCTTTATCTCCTTCTTCCTTCACCTGTTCAGCTTCGTTATCCTAGGCCTGACTGATAGCCATGATCTGTTCTTTCAGATTAAACTCGGCATTGCTAGGAAGGGTTCTTCAGTTCTAAGTACATATTTCCTCCGCTAATTAGCCTACTTAGACTTCCAGATTGTGCATTGATGAGGCATGGTTCTTTTGTTACTCGTTCAAAATTACTTTCAAGCCTCCTATGTGAATCCTCCATGCCTCTAATTTTATCCAAAATCTTGTCCACCTTAGTGTCCATCGAGCTTGATTTATCTTTTTGGTAGCCTGATTGTCCTTGAGGCCTGAACTGTCCTCCAGCAATGTTCCAGTAGAAGTTAAGGTGATTCTCCCACCCAAGGTTATAGGTGTTGGAGTAGGGATTATTTCCCTCTTCTCATCCATATTGTACTACCATATAATTTACTTGATATAATCACCTTCCTTCATTAATTAATAGTTTATAGTATCATGGTCCATATGTCCACACAACTCACACTTTAGTTATATGGCCTTCACCAGAGCTGAGGATGAGGCCTTCATACTGTTAAGCTGTCTCGTCAGGTTGTCGATCTTGTTTTGCATTTATTTCATTGGATCGATCACCACAATTCCTTTTTGCTCTCTGAAGGTAGCATGTTGCGTATCCCGCTCGCTTGTCCACAAGTAGCTATTACTTTCCATCTCCCCTATTAGCTCCTTTGCTTCATTAATTGTCTTTTGCATTAGTTATCCTCCTGAAGCTGCATCAATTGTTCCTCTCATTGATGGGTTTATTCCATGGTAGAATGATTGCAACAGGAATTCTTTGGGTAGGTTGTGGAGTGGGCACTTCCGTTACAAATCCTTATATCTCTCCCATGCTTTGTAGATTGATTCCTTGTACCCTTGTTGGAAATTGGTGATTTCCTTGATTATCTTCATGGTCTTGATCAGCAGGAAATACTTATCCAAGAAGGCACGAACTAGCTAATCCTATATTGTGATGTTGGCTGGGTTAAGGGAATGGTACCAATCCTTCGCTTTATCTCTAAGGGTGAAAGGGAGCAACCGAATTCTGATCGCATCTTCTGACATCTTGTGGTACTAAAAGGTATCACATATTTCAAGGAAGTTCACTATGTGTGCATTAGGATTTCATTTGCCAATCCATAAAATTGAACATTCTGCTGAAGCATGTTGAGTAGGGTTACTTCATTTTGAATGAGGCTACTTGAATAGGTAGCCTAGCTACTCCTTGGTTCACTGTATTAAACCTTGGCCTCATGAAGTCCATTAGGGTCGCTGTTGACATCCTTGGTTTGCTCCATAGTCCATGTTCTGCTAAAATTCCTCAACCTTTACTCATTTCACGATCTCTTCTTCTTCTTCTTCTCACCAAGCTTTCTTAAAGGTTCGTTATAATCGAGTGATATCGATTCGTTAAAGTAGAGTGATATCTAAGTCTGACGTTTCAGTTGCATAACTCGAACCTCTCATGACTCTTGTGTTCATGGAAGAGCACAATTTTTGAAATAAAATGAAAAAATGAAATCAAAAAGTAAAAACTAAACTAAACGCCTTAAATTGTATAACTAAATTAATTGCCTCCCCGACAAAGGCGCCAAAAACTTGATCGCAAGTTTTGATATGCAAAAGTTTTAATACTTTTAAACCTTGATATTTCACAAGAGTATGGGTCATTCATATAGTACCTAAGGTGTCGATCTCACGAGAAGGGTTAATCTAATCCTAAAATTTAAGGTTATACTCAATTTAACAAAACAAAACAAGAAAATATTCAGTCATGCAATTAATTCCAATAATTAAATTCAAAAATATTTACAACACCCAATCACAAAACAACCTAAAAACTACCAATTGAGAGAAAGGGGATTTTTATCCAACTTTAATGAAAATCTAATTGATTATTAGTTTATTAAATTATCAGTTCTAAATGGTCCTAGGGTTGATTACTGTCTCTCGAGTTATAATAATTAACCCTAATTATTAATTCTAATCAGATTATGAGAAATTGCAACCTCTTCATTCACAATTTATCCCAAACCTAAATTACATCTTAAGTTGTCCAAAGAACTAGCAAAAACCTAGGCAATATCTCTCGTTACACAAATTTACTGGTCTGATTCAATTATTGATCTATTAAATTACCTAACTCTCTTTAGCCCAATTCAATGATTTTCACTAAGTTCACCCTTTCAAATTGTTACCGAATTATGAGGTGCAAAAATTAAATTATAAATAATTCAATAAAAACATGAAAATCAAATTTCATTAACATCAAAGACAACATTCTCGAAGGTGAGTTTAGACAAATATCAACATTTAACAATCCTATTCTTAATGACTATCCCAATTCTATACATCAATAAAATAGAAATAAAATCAAAAAATACGAGTGGATCGGATGATAGAGGTAGCAACGACGAAAAACCTCCTATTCTGGGAAGTAATTTACGTAGAGTTCTTCTCCGTGTCTCTCTTCCTTCGTTTCCTCCCTTTATCTCTCGATAATGCTATCTAGGGTTGGGGATTGTGACTGATGCAAAAGCACTTCTGTTCTGTTCTTTATGTTCTTTAAATATCTTGGTAGCCTTAGGATTTTTTCAGGGTTGAAATAGTCTGAAAGGTCCCTTGAAACTTTATGTTTTCTCTTATTTACGTGCCTGTTTGATGTAGGCCACGATCATGGCTAACATCAAACCTTTCTATCATGATCTGCCCATTATGCCATGATTGTGGGTTGTGGTTTTAGCCCGAAAGTCTCCGAAACTCCTCCATTCTTCGATATTGGCCCTAAAACACTGACAAACACATCAAGGTACCTTATAATCACAATATTTAAGCTTAAAGAGTTATACTAACCCATAAAAACACTTAAACATATAAACTAACACAATTTTAACCTAAACATATACTAAACACTCAAATTAACACTTAATATATAACAAATTAAACCCTAAAACATGATGTAAATCACACCTATCATTTGGGTAGGACATTTGGATGATTTTAAAGGCATATAATGTGGATAGTACACAAAGAAAGGCTACTAAAGCTCAAAGGGGGTTTATTAAAAAGGAAAATCATATAATAGGTAAGCTATTTGACTAATGTAGTTTATGAAACAAAAATGCCTAATCATCTCTATGGTAATATATGTGATAAAAATGTAGTCTTGAATAGAAAATCAAAGCAAAATAATGATGCACATGTTATGAAGGTCACACATTATCAAAAGGCAATGAGACTGGTATAAATGTGTTATTCTAATAAGGCTCAAAATCTCACTGGCTTTATTTACCACTAGTCACTACTCTTCTAAAGATAATACACATTGACCAGTCTCAAAAGCAAAACTACTTGCTAAGGTTGCTATGAAATTCTCTATTCAATTCATTCTCTACTCATGACTATATTGTTAGGTTCCAATCAAGCATCTCATACATAATATATATCAAATATCTGCAACAGAAATAAAACAAAACCTCAAAAACTAGATGTACTTATGCATATAGATATAGAAAAACAAAAACATGAAATGTAAGATGTTTACATACCTTTCTGACAATCTCCTTCGTACTTTAATGTTCTCTACCATGGGTTGTCATAAACCACAATGATCAATGTAGACTGTCTCTAATGGGAGTCCACATGAAGTTAGGAGGATGAAACCTCTCTAAAAAATGGCTAGAATTATTTCTTTTTGCTAGCAAAGACAAGAACTCTTGAGAGAGTTGGAGAGAAAATGCATATGTGTAAGAAAAAGAATAAGAAAAAGAATATATCTTTTTCATTCTGTGTCTTACACAAGATGCACGAAAATCATCTCAATTTTCTGCATCATGTCCCATCACTAATGGAAAGTTATAGGAAGTTAATGGTCATGAATAGCATACATTAATGGAAGTTATAGGAAGTTAATGACTATAAATAGCATTAATGGATGCCAACAACAGTTGTTTCTAATCCATTCCATGTAATTTTTTCTACCTCAATCACATCACGAAACAATCTCTATTTTGGGTTTTCAATGGATGCATGCATCACATGAATGAGAACATGCAAAGGTTAAGAAGAAACACTGTATAAGAACATGCATGTTTGGGTTGTTGTAAACACCAAACCCTTCCTTGATCATTTAAGAACATGCAAAGATTAAGAAGAAACATTGTATAAGGGTGATTTGAGCACCAAACAAGATGATTCTAATAGATGCTCAAAATAATAAAAGATGTATTAAGACTATTGTTGCATGCACTTTAATTCATGCAACAATTGCATAAATTACTCACCTCTCTCTCACTCTAAAACTCTTATAAAGCCTTTATGCTCTCACTTGAGTATGTAAGAAGTGGTAAGACCTTATGGACATAAGTGAAGAACTCATTTATGTACCATTTTGTGCCCTCGGTAATGATCGTGGCGAATGAGCCATGATCATGGCCTACTTAAAAAATAAGATCACTTTTGGCCATGAACGTGGACTATGAGCCATGCTCATGACCTACTTAAAATTAGACATACACCCTATGTTTTTATCCGATATTTTATGCACATGACCCTTAGGTTCCTGGTTATGTTAGGCACTTGAATTAACTCTTAATTCAAACAAATCATGAAGGGTTTCATGATGCCAATTTGTCGAAATATAAGTGAATTAACACATGAACTCTTTGATAGTCAATTTTCTAACTTATGAACCTTTCCATAGACAATTACCGTTTAATTCGTCCTTTCACCGTACTATACCCCACATGGTTCAGAGTATGGGCTATGTGTCAACTTCCACTAGATTGACTACATCACATTTACTCCAAGTGATGTTATTTTTTATCCTGGATCTCATTACTCTATGTGTCATTAAAGACTCTCTTTATGACACACAACTGCTCTGGCCAGAGACTCTTGAGTAATAACTCCAATAAGAGGACGTGCGTATCCTCTCCTTCTATCAGGAGTGGTGAATCCTTTATTGGCTACCTAATTACCTTCAAATACTAATAGCTGTACCCAATCACCACCCTAAGAACAACCTCATCTTGAGGTAACAAAAAATGATGTCAATGCATATGATTAGTATCTAAGATATCCTTGAGTATCTCAATTCTTAGGATACTTGCACCTTTGCTATGATGTGATTAATCATTAACATTTGATAGATCATCCATATGATAATCTCATAACAGATCATCCGATGTACTTACTACCATTAGTAAGCATCCAAATGTTAACTCTAAACATCTCATGCTTATAGTTTCTGAGATCCACTACTTGATCAAGTCAATGAATATAACAAGTGTTTTTCTATCTGGATTAATAATGTCCTGTCTTATGAATCCTATAACTAGAGATTATTTAGATACTAATATAATTACACATGATAGGAATCCCATTATCATGATCTCATCATATATACTATGTTTTGTATCATAGACTTCATTAATTTGATTTAAGATAATATTAATTCATATATAAATGAATATCAAATCAACGAAAAATGCCTTTTGCTTTATTAATCAAAACAAAGTCAATACAAAAGTGCTAAAGGTGATTGCCTTTAAAGCTGATCGCAGGTTTTTGATATTATAAGTTTTAATATTTTTAAACCTTGCTATTTTCGCAAGTGTATAGGTCGTTCACGTAGTACCTAAGTTGTTGATCCCACGAGGAGGAATAATCTAATCCTAAAATCTAAGGCTTAACTCGAATTCGCAATCATAAGAAATAAAAACTAAGGCAGAAAAATATTCAATCAAGCAGTCAATTTCAAGATTTAACCTAGGAACTACCAATTGAGAGAAAGGGGATTTAAATCTAAACTTAATGAAAACCTAATTGATTATGAAATTATTGAATTACCAGGTCTAGACGATCCTAGGGTGCATTACTCTCTCTCTCGAGTTATAATCTTTAACCCTAATTAGATTATGGAATAGCAACCTCTCGATTCACAATTTACCCAACACCTAAATTAGATATGAATTTGTCCAATATCCTAGCAAAAAACTATGAACGATCTCTCGTAACATATTCTTAACAGTTTGATTAAATTCTTAATCTATTAAATTACCGAACTCTCGTTAGCGCAATTTAATGATTTTCACTCAGTTTGTAACCAAATTATGAAGAAGTGCAGAAAATGAATAACAAATAATTTCATAAAAATGCAATAAATCAATTTTCATTAATCTCAAAGACAAAATTTTCGAAGGTGAGTTTAGGCAAATATCAACATTCGACAATCCTATTCTTAATGACTATCCCAATTATATACATCAATAAAATTTAAATAAAATCAGAAAATATGAGTGGAACGAATTGACGGAGGTAGCAAAAGCAAGAAACCTCTTATTTTGAGAAGTACTTCGCATAGGCTTTATCTTCGTGTCTCTCTTCTTTCATCTCCTTCTTCAATATCTCGATAGAGCTCTCAAGGGTTTTCAGAATGTGACTAATGCAAAAGCTTCTCCTCTGTGTTCTTTATGTTTTTTAAATACCTAGGCATCCATACTCTGGGGTTGAAATAGTATGAAAATTTCCTATAAACGTGACATTTTACCTATTTTTGCATTTGCCTAATGCAGCCCACGATCGCGGTCATGTCAGTCATAATTATGGCTAGCATCCACCCTTTTCTATCACGAGCGTGGCCAAAGTGTCATGATCCTGGCCAGGATCAGACCTTTCTATAACGATCGTGGCACTTGGCTCATATGTCTCTGTGACGATCGTGGCCTATTGTGCCGTGATCATGGGTTGTAGTTTTAGCTTGAAAGTCTCCGAAACTTCTCCGTTCTTCCTTGTTGGCCTTGAAACACTATCAAACACATCAAGGTACCTAAAAAATATGATGCAATGTAAATCACAACTATCAAGAGTACTACTCTAACAACCTCCCACTTGCACTAAAGCCAATTGCCTTTGTATTTGATACCATAGGTGAATACACAAGAAGCAAATTTTTCTTAAGGAAGTGGTTTAGTTAAAGGATCAATGATGTTTTGATCTTTGGTCACTCTCTCTATCTTCGCATCACCTCTATCAATTATCCCCCTGATTAGGTGATATCTCCTGAGTACATCCTTGGAACTTTGATGAGACCTTAGTTCCTTGACTTGAGCAATAGCTCATTTTTTGTGACAATACAACAATATTAGTTTTACTATGATGGAACCCCACCCCGGCGAGTTATGAGCTCAACGTCCTACGTGACATTTGGACGTGCATTCCACAAAGGAGGAACTACCCACCAGGTCAAACCTCAAAAACAAACTCATTTCAGTTACCTCCAATCAGAAATAATGGTAGGCCATAAAGGAATTTCAATCTAACGATACCAAAACACTCAATTTGGTTCAGAAATAAAGAAGTACTGGCCAAAATACTTCCGATCTAAACTTAAGCTGAGACTGAAATACTACACCAGAATCACCTCTGAAATTGAAATTTTTAGGGCCTAACAGAAAAAATTTTAGCTCCATGTCTCTAGTTTGTTTAGCAACCAAAATCAACTCAATTGGATCTCTAAAGATCAAAATATCGTCAAAAGACTGAAGTTTGTTCAGAAAAATATCTGATCCTTTCACTTCGATTTAATCCCTAAATTTCGATAATAATATAAAAAGTTATAAATTTGCATGGAGAGGTAGAAAAATGTCTTAGAAAACCAAATCTTCGAAAATCAGGTCAATCGGAGGTCGAAAGAAAAAGTTATGGCCAAAAGAACGGAGAGAGGTCAAAGATTCGAAAGGAAAATCAGAAAATTTATAAATGCCTCGTCGCACTCGCGACTCGCGAGCGCGAAGCCCGCGCTCGCGACCCCTCGTGATCATGAGGCGCGCACTGGATGCGCGCGCTCAATACTGCCTCTCGATCACAAGGGCGCGCATCGCGAGAAACTCGTGTTCGCGAGGAGCTGCGAGGCTAACCCTTGTACGCTCTCGCAACCGCCTTGCGTTCGCAAGTTGCGCGACCGCGAGCAACTCACGTTCGTGAGGAGCTGCGAGGCCAATCCCCCCCTAGATTGGCTCAAAACGATAGTTCCTCTTCAAACATCCATATCTTCTTTCTCCGAAATTTGTAATTTTAGAATCAATAAAAAGTTAAAAGGAAACTCTACAACTTCCATGAAGGATGCAAAAGCCTATTTGGTCTCTAAGGGCATTAAAAACCACTGCAAAGAGACTGCCTGCTAAAAACATCTTCAACAGCATCAGAATTTCTAAACACCATAACTTTCCACTCTATGGGATGAAAATCCCAAACTTCATATGATCAGAAAGATAAAAAGATAATCCACAACTTCCGTGAAGACCTAAGAACAATTTCAAACTCTATGAGGGTCAAAAAGTTACTCAAATGTTCTGTCCGGAAACTTGCAATTTGACAGCACCTGCACCAAACTTCAACAATCCACATTCTTCATCTCCCACATCCAAACATGACAT
>JANZXR010071014.1:0-11596 GCA_027575705.1 Erythroxylum echinodendron | reverse complement strand
TGGCTATGAAAAGCAAGAATTTCAAGAATTGCCATATTTGGGCAACAAGTTTACAAGTCATGAATTATGTGTTATGTAGGTTTGTGGTGGTCCCCTAAGTTAAGTCAAGTGCACTTGTCTAAAGGCTTCTCCTGCCTACCCGCTAGTGGCATGGAGCTCCTTTATAGACTCCCATAAATTCACGGCTACGCAAGACCATAAATTGGAATTGCGCTAGTACGTTCTGTTCACGGCTACACAGGACACGTATGGAAAATGTGTAGTACGTTCTATTTTGTATCCACCCAAACCATTCTGATGTGCTTATGTGCTCATGTATGTTAACAAGTTTGATGCATTCGCGTTTTGTAACTTGTGGATTTTGGCATGAAAATTTAAGAATCATGTGCTTTATAAATTCAACGAAAATTTTCGATGACAGGAAAAATGATTTCAAAAGTTTTGCTTATCCTTTTATTATAAACTGTTACCTACGAGCTTTTAAGCTCACCCCTTCCATCCCATCTTCAGGTGAAGAAAATGAGATCGAGTGATAAAGAGGGTCAAGGAATCGCTTCGAGTTACATATTTTTGTATTTTAAGCTAGATTTTGTAACATTGAGGATGTTAGTTACATTTCAAGTATTGTTAGCTTCAGTATTTTATGTGTTTTGGGAAATTTGGTGTTAGGGCTTGAAATGCCCATTGAAGTTTGTAAAACCTTGAATTTATGATGTAAATAAAATATGGATTATGTATAGATGATGAGAGTTGAAATTAGATGTACGATAAAAAGGAAAGATAAGGTTGTTGTGATTGATGAAAGTTAGTTGTCTTTAATGTATTGAAAGAGTATAATGTTAATGTATTATAAGATTTTCGATTAAATGTTGGGTTAGGATATATGTGTTCCGAATAGGAGTTGGACTCTAGAAACGAGGCCTAACACTTCTTAACTCACTCGATCTAAATAAACTAAGGATTTCAAAAATTTACTGATATCTTGAACAAAAGGAAGGGTGCTTGTCTTCTTAAGTCAATGAGGGAGGAAGAGTTAGAAGGTGCACAAAGGCTCAATCAAAGGTAAGATCTATCTTCTTCCCTCTTTGTTTCAGTTTAATTCTAACATCCTCTCCTTTGATCTGCTTTACTCTTCTGCCAAGGATTTGGAATTTCTCAAGAGCTAGCTTAAATGTAAATAAATAAGCACAATTGTTGCTTGCGGTCTGTTCTTTTAAATTGTTCTCCAGCAAATGGATATGTATGTCTAGTTTGACTAGATTATTTTGACAACTACTTTTTTTTGCAATTTAACAATTATCTATAAGAAAGTAAAGTGGTTCTCAATTATGAGTTAATTCCCTGTATTGTCCCAGATCCCTGTTTCTACAAATGGGTATCCTGTAGTTATAAAGCATGAAAGGTTATCATTATTAGTGTTTTATTAGGACTTCGATTTGATTTATGCTTCTGTCTTTGTTAGCTAATTTTTAGCTAATAGATGAGATTTTTAGAGAACAAGAAATTTAACTTTTACACTTATCTGAATAAGAAATAATTTTTATACCTGGGCGAGCAATATGTGAATAATCTTACCCTATCTGATGTTACATTTTTAGATGAAGGCAAGTAACCGTTCTTCTACATGTTCAGTTTTATGAATTGATATACTTAAGATCTTTTTTTTGTTAGATATGGAAGCTTTATTGAGGTAATCCTTGAAAATTCTGTTAAATTTCTCAACAGGTTAGCGATTCTACACACATATAATCTGTCTTCTTAATTTTTTGGATGCTTTCTGTGTAATGTTTGATGGGTTTACTGGGTAATAATTGATTCCTTCAAGTCTGTCACTGTTGCTCATTTAGTTCTTTATTTCATCTGACATATGCATTATGCATATAGTTATAGTTAGAATGTATTAAAATTCTTCCTTCTCATCACCTCTTTATAGTTCCTTGTGTGCTTGGTGGCTAAAGACATTAATTTCCAGGAGAAAGATGCAAAAGATGTGGAGATTCCAAATATTAGATGGGTTGTATTTGAGTTGATGATGAGGTGCGAGTTTGAAATTTTTATATTATCTAATATGAATGCAAGTGAGTTGCAGTGCCTAATAATTTGTTATGTGTGATTCTAGGTTCATATACAAGGAAATGATCACTACAAGAAAGCATCACAATTTGCGACGTTTAAAAAACGTCAAAAAATGTCACAAAATACAATTTGCAACGTTTTAAAAAACGTCATAAAAAACGTTGCAGAATGTGGTGTAGGCAAAAAGTTTCTGTGACGTTTCCCATAAAAAGTTACGGAAAATACGGACATTCTGCTACGTTTTAAAAACATCATTAAAAAGTCACTAAAGATTGGTCTTTTTATGACGTTTTTGTAAACCTCCCGGAAAGTCACATTCCGCGACATTTTTGGAAACATCGCGGAAGACATTCTGTGACGTTTATAAAAAAACGTCACAGATAGTTGTACTATCTTTTTCATTTTTTGAAAAATATTTTAATTTATTAATTTTTAATTTTAATAATTATTTCTAAAATACAAATTTGTTTAAAGACCATAAGAAAGCAAAATAGGATTGTTCTCACAATAAAAACGTTTCAAATTATTAACGAAAATAAAAGTTTTCAAATCAAACAAAGCTAAAGAAATAATGATTTTATTTTAAAAGTTCTAATTTAATTTTATTTCAGTTTTCTACCTTGAGAATATAAAAGTATTTTAAAATTGTTTATTTTTAATTCTATAGGACAAGTGATTTTTTAAACAAAATTGAAAAATAATAATGTTAATATGATATTATTTTCAGTAGTAAAAGTGATAATCCTACGCTTATATTGTGCTACTACTACCTTACCATTAACTTTAAATAAAAAAGGGGGAATATTTAAAATAAATGGAGCTTACATTGGATTTAGGTAAATCACGAGTGATCTATGTGTAATTTAATGCTAAGTTGGTGTTCTAACATTACAACAAAGTCGATAATGATTTTTATTCACAAAGTATAAAGTACACCTTACAATATCTCACCAACTGTATCATAAGAAGGCAAAACTTGAATTATAATTACAACTGTAAGGAATCTCCATCAAGAACTAGTTCACATTTTTCTGATCTCCTTCATCATCTGTTAGCAAAAAAAAAAAAAAACAAACCAAAAGAAGAAAAAAGTTTAGTATGTTCAATAATTTTATATTTGGACATCACCATCACTTGTCTCAAATGTTCAATGAAATTACTATTGACATCCTTAAAGGATTATTACCACATTATAGAATTTTTCTAAATGAATGCATCACATTTGCATTACTTAAGCTAGATTTACACGATTACTGCAGATGTAGACAACAGAAACATCATCGAAACATTAAACCCTGATATTGGTATTCCATGGTCGATATACAATATTGCCACCTTCTACATCAGATTTTGAGCTAAGAATCTAGTTCAAGGAATATAGAGATCAACTGCTAGAATGAATTAGAAATAAAAGAGCTGCTAACCCATTTATCTTGCAACACAAAAATGTTCTTCTCAAAACCACAAATAAAGCAGGTTGCAAATTGCATCGAGATGATGCCAGTTGAAATTTCACTGGCATATTCCATCCTCCTTTCCAACTGAATTAAGACAATTTAAGGAAGTTAAAATTAATGCATTTGCATGAAAAGATACATTTATAAAGAGACAATATACTGTTGACATCGGCATTGTTGACCACCAAAGTGACTTTATCAATCACAGTGCTACTTCATTTTAAACTGCAAGTGAGTTTTTCAACCCAAGTTTTACCTTGATGTGTTTCCAGGTTTCCAACGCTTATACTCTGTCAATATATCACATTCCTTAATATGACATGTCAAAAAGTTGTGGCTTTGCAGCTCAAGTTCTTAATGTAAGCATGTTCCAACACAGAGAATGTGGTCTATTCTAGTTCCAGAATTAAATTGTTCAGCACCTATATTTGATGAACAACATGTGAATGCACCTGTTCTGTAGAAAATTTCAGAATAGAAAGGGCTCAGTGCGAGATCAGTCAAAAAGCAAAAACGTATGAATGATTGGTAAATTCATCATGTCTACATTGGTAAATTCATCATGTCTACATATTAAGCCAAAAGAACTACATAAAGCAAAGCTGTTAAGCAAGCATTTGAAACTTTTTGGGATATCTTGATCTGAAGCATTCATACAAAGCAAAGCTATCAAGTAAGCATTTCAAACCTTTTGGGATGTCTGGATCTGAAGGAATCGGAAAATTTGCCTCCATACTCCATCGTCATAGATCTAAACCAATATCAGTCCTAGTTTATAAATGTATCTGTTGCTAGGTCTATCATAGTCAACATTAGTTGAAAAACAAATCCAATTAGGAGAAGACCAAATAAGGATCTTCTCGTGGAAAAGTGCACAACCACTGGTACCTGTAGTATCTTTAAAAACTTGAGCTTAAACTTTATCCTCTCTCTGTCATCACTTTCCGCCCGAGGTCCATACAAGTTAAATAGAACTGCCAATTGCCAACAACAATTCCATTACAAACAAAACCGTAGAAATGATTTTGTGTATGACAAACTTGATGCCAACAAAATTTTCAACGGCGAGATTATTGGCTAATCTGATGAGACTAACAATAACGCCGATCAAGAAACAAAGCAACCATTTCACGAACACGTATTGGTATATCTGGATCCTTCCTCGACTCCTCCAATATTGTTTGAAGACATCATTCTCCGCAATCCTAAAACAACCAAACAAACCAAGAAAATCTCAGAGCTTGTTCACCAATCTCAAACACATAGTGTGTTCTAGTAATCATACTCGTAGCCTAGGCTTTCGATGGGACAGAAATTGGCGCCGACGATGGTCACCTGAGATATGGAGTTCGTGACGGAGCATAGCGATGGCAATGACATGAGGAGTGGTTAGGTGAGGGACTCGAGCTTTGGAAACCTGCTAATCGAATGCGACGATGTCATTATGGAGTCCTCAGCTCTGTAGAACGAGAGAGAGAGAGAGAGAGCAGGGAAAATAAAGTTGCCTACTTCACCTTCTCTATTTGTGGTTTTAGTTTGCTTAAACTAAGAGAAGAATCAGGGAAAAACAAAAAAGGCTAGCTAGTTTAGAAGTTGATGGGTTAGGTTATTATTTAGGGTTGGGTATAATTTTGGCCAACAGCGATATTTAACAAAACGTCGCGATTTCTATTTCATGACATTTTATTGATAAGACGTCGTAAAAAGTGTTACAAATTTGTGACGTTTTTATAAAACATCACGAAAAATTCAAATTTTTAGTGACATTTTTTAAATGTCACGAAAATTCTTCACAATCTACAACGTTTTATCAATAAAACATCGCAGAATGTGTTATTTTTTTTGTAGTGGGTGGATGTGAATATTGATATTGCTCAGGATCTCTTCAGAGCGGTTAACTAGTGTTTGCTAGATGGCCTCAAGCGACTTTGCGAGTACTCAATTACATAGGTTAAGCTATCAATTTCAGAGTTTCTTCTCAATGATAGTTGACATTTGAAAGTTGATCTTATGAATTCCTTTTGCCTTATTAAGAACATTTATGTGGAAAACATTTCACTTATGTACGAGTTATCAGAAGGTTTCAATGTTGTTTCATTAAAGGGGGCATGTATATTGTTCATATTGGAGCACTTTGAGAAATTGAGTGCTAAGCCGTGGTATGTTCTATTTCATGTCTATATAGGTTCCTTAGAATGACATCAAAACAGTGGCTTATGAATTTGTTTAAACCTATATTTCCATTGTTGTTATCTGACAGATAGAATTAAACCAATTATATAAACACTTTTAGGTTAATCTAAATGTTGATTTTTTTAATTTTTAATGATGATCTGCACCTTTTGTTTGTGATTAATTCCAAATAACTAATGCTTTTGCTACCATTTTTCTGTGTTAGGTTTTAAATGCCCATTGGTCCAATTTTCTTTGAATGATTAAATTTAAGATTCAATTAAAGTAGATTTAGCCTTCTGCAAGTTAATTGTTTAATATTTGATTGATTATAGGTTTTGTTTCGTTAAAAGCATAATCAAAGTATATACTTATTTTCTTTTGTTCTTTCTTTTCGTTTTATAGTTTGTGATTGTCTCTTTAACTGGATAGGGATTGGTCAGGCAAGAAGGAAGAGGTAATTAGGATTTGATTCCTCTATTATCAACTCGTGGATTTGGAGAGCAACATAGTAAAATAATACGCAGAGCACAAAATATTTTTACCATTTATTTGGTTCAAAAAAAAATATTCCATTTGAATTGGAACGCATTGTGAAATTTATAGCAAACTAAGTTGATTCCTACAGTATTGAAAATAACATGGTTACATTAGCAAAGCTTGAGGCATTGTCATTCAAATTGTTTACTTGATTCTATGCCTTCTTCTTTATTGCAGAAGGTTGGTGAACTCGCAAAGTAGACTTGAATCGTTAGTTAAATATCTCTTAAGGCATAGCCATGATAAGGTTGTTACTATATTGAGACAACTCAGTTCTCGGGAAGTATTAGATTGTACTCACCTCCTAAAATGGGTGACAAACATTCATTTCTCTTGTGTCTGTGTTGATGCTATATCCAATTCGTACACATGTTTTGCTAAATCCTTGATTCTATGAGATCATTTCACAACCTTATCAAGAGTTGCTAGAGTTTGGCGTAAGAAGTTAACCAAATGCAATATCTATTGCATTGTAGGTTGAGTGGAAGAATGTTTCTAACATGCATTATGCTACAGGGATGTAATGTCGATATAACAGCAAGAGTGAGCTTTTTAAAGCTAGAAAGTGTTTTGGGTATCATGGAGGATAGAGTTTCGCGAGTTGGGTATCGGGTATGTTTATCAAACCAGAGTTGATCAAATCTTTAAACAAGTACCTTTCACGCTGTATATTAACTAATGAAATATTATAAGATAGTGAAGCTTGAATTTTCAGGCAACTCAATTCGTATGTTAAATAAAAGGCTTGCCTAAATAGAAATAGTTAACAACGTCTAAAATAAAACAAAACCAAGCTATTCCACAACTTTCAATTTTAATTTTTATTCACAAAAGTAAAATTCTTTAATTCAGTGTTTGCAAAATATGTGCAATATTTAAATAATTTTATTTGATGGAAAAGAATGAATGTCTAAAAATTTTATTTTTAAAAAATAAAAACTCCCAACTTTTTTCTTTACAAACTTTTGTAATATTTAGAACTTTTAAAAAAATTAAAACTCGCAAAAAAATATGCAATATTTAGAACTCTATTTTATATCAATTTCTGGTTTTGATAGTTAGGTTATATATTCTTTTAGCTATTCAATTTGTTGATCCAAAACATCAAAATTAAAAATTAGCAATATTTCAGTTAAGCTATTTGAAGTAAAGCAATTGCTGGAGCAAAGTTTAATAAGTGAGTAACATCTGTTGGTCTTTTGTGTATCTTTTCTAGTCTTCTTTATTATAATTGATAATGAGAATTATTTAAGTTGTATAATTTTTCCTTGACGATAGTATACCCAATTATTTTTTAATACTTTTTAAGTTAAATCATAATAGAGAATATAGAATCATCTACTACTTATGGTAAATCCGATCCAGCATGGAATTAATTTTCTTCTTCACAAGCATCTGATGGGAATATCCAATATAATTATGTTTTAGGTAGAATATTTAAAGGGGGAGAAATTTTTAGAATGAAAGAACATCTTCCAGGTGTTAAGGGTAATATTGCTTCTTCAAAAAAGTATCACTTGATGTATGTGATATGATTGGAAAATATTTGCAGCAACAAGTGAAAAAGAAAAAGGAAAAAAAGAGGTTCATGATATATCTTTTGGAGATGATGAAACACCACAAGTATTAGATAAAAGAAAAAGAAAATCTACTATTGACATATATTCTTATTTTTCTCTAGGAACTACTCTTGGTCTTCAACCTAATCTAAAATGTTTTGTGATTGATAAGGATGCTGTTTTGCGATGTAAAAGAGCATAGGCTAGATGGTTCTATCATTCATGTATTCCTTTAAATGCTTTAAATTCATCATATTTTCAAGAAGCAATTGATGCTATAATAGCAATAGGTCTAGGATTTAAAGTGCCATCTTATTATGAGCTGTATATGCCATTGCTTCAAGATTTAAAAAAGGAATATCAATTAATTATGGTTTCATATAAATCTAGTTGGGAATCAATAGGATGCACTATTATGGCAGATGGGTGGACTGATTAAAGACAAAGAACCTTGATTAATTTCTTGGTTTATAGTAATATTGGAATAACTTTTATCAATTCTGTTGATACTTCTGACACGGTAAAAAGTGATAATGCTTTATCTCAATTATTATCTGAAATTGCAGAGTGGGTTGGACCAAAACATGTTGTGTATTTTGTTACAGATAATGCGGCTAATTATGTATCAGTTGGGAACTTATTACAATCAAAGTATGGGCGTATTTATTGGTCTCTATGCACTGCTCATTGTATAAATCTTATTTTAAAAGATATTGATGGTATGGATCATATTTCTAGTCTTGCTTCACTTACATCTAAGATCACAATTTTTGTGTATAATCATGTCACATTTTTGTCTTAGTTAAGAAAGAAAGAAGATTGAGTTGAGATCGCACATCCCGTTGCTACTAGGTTTGCAACTACATTTATTACTTTAAAAAGTATTTATCAACATAAGTAACTACAAAATTTGGTGACAAGTAAACACTTTTCAAGTCATAAATTATCAAACAATGAAAAAGGAAAAGAAGTTTGTGCTATTATTTTAGATAATAAAATTTGAGATGCTTGCTTGATTATTGTGAAGATTGTGGCTCTGTTTATAAGGCTATTGAGGATTGTTGACTCAGATGAGAAGCCATCTTTAGGTATATATATGATAGTATGTATAGAGCTCACAAAAAAATTATAAATCTTTTTAAAGGGAAGGAGAAATTGTACAAGCCTTATATAGATATTTTTGATCGACAATGAGATAAGCATCTTACTCAAAGGATCCACTTAGCAGCTTATTTTCTCAATCCTTATTGCTTATATAGTGGAGAAGCATGTACAATTAACATTATGAGCAGTTTGTTTGATGTGATTGAATGTAAAGGTATTTTCTCTATTGAAGAGCAATCACAAGCGAGAAATGAAATTAAATTGTATCATGAAGGTTTAGAGAGTTTTGCTAGATCATCAGCAAGGAGAGAACTTATGATGAAAAAAATGCAGCCAGGTAAGTTTTAATGTTTTAAACTTTTAATTCATTGTTTACTTATTAATAATATATATTTTATCATAATTATTAATTTAAAATACATATAAGTGGTGGAGATTATTCGGTGATAGTGCTCCAACATTGAAAAAACTCACTATTAGGTTAGTCAGTCAAACAACTTCTGCAACAGGTTGTGAACGTAATTGGAATATTTTTGAACGTGTTCATACAAAGACATGTAATTGTTTGGAACATCAAAGACTGAATGACCTTGTTTACGTTACTTATAATATGAGAATGAAGAACATGTATTTTATACTTTTGTTTTTATTCCAATAATTTTATTTTTAGTATTGACTTTATAATTTCTCTATTATGTGTTCATAGCGCTTAATAAGAAGAGAACATATGATCCAGTTGATATTGGTTGTACTGAACATACTGACTTTTGAATCGAAGAAGAAGAACTATCCCCTGATCTTGATTATAAAGAACTTGAAAAGATGATTTATGAAAGAATACATTTGCCACAACGAATGAATTAAGAACATCTACTGATGGCCTGTTCATATCTTATTTTGATCATATTTAAGTTAAAATTATACTGTATTATAAGTTTACAATTGAGGATAATTTCATATATTACTAATTTATAATTTGTTTTAATGCAGCAGAAGAAGTTGATACAAATACTTTGGATGAAAGCGTAGTTTACGAATCTGTAAATAGCGTTGGAGAATTTGGAGTTTTTGACGATGATGAGACGCAACCTCCTTCAGAAATACAATTTTGATTTTTATTGTTATTTAAGTTTTATATTAGAGTCATATTTATTTATTATTAAATTATTATATAATAATAGACATTGGCGTATTTTTATTTCAATAAAATATTTTATTTTACTTATAAGTTTTACTTCTTATTTATTATATACCGGTTTTATAGCGATTCACTTCGGTTGAATATCTAACTCTTAAACCTTTCATTTGACCAATTTGATGTCTGGTTCATTTTTTAAAATATTGCTTTTATCCCATTAAATACGTCTCAGTAAGTAGAGAGATATAAGGATATAAAGGACCCAATTATTTAAGACAGCTCTCGGAAAATAAAAGGCATCTATAAAGCTTGCTCCTATTCATCTGATATGTTGTGTCTGATCATATATACTCCTCTCTCATCTAGTTTAATTGAATCTATATATGCACGAACAAGGGAAACATAAAGCGAAACGAGATTTGAACCTCCGTACTGATTATGGTGGAAAAAGGGTTAATTTGGCACCTCATCAACGCCCGCGCACTATTATCTGACGCCTCCGAACTTGAAAGAGACTGAACAGCTCAGGTTGATTGGCAGCAGTAATTTAAAGTTTACACGAGTAGTACTTTCTCTTCTGAAACAGCTCAGGCTAACAATACGCGAGTCAGTGAGTCAAAGATTACGCAAAGTGTTTCTCTTATCAACCCTACACCACCACCAACCTCAGCCTGACTGCCGCATGTGCATTTGTATTAGTTCCTATTTATCTGTCAGTTTCTTTCGATACGTTACACAAAAGGTGAGAAACTTTTCCTAATCTGGCCAGGAAAAGTAAAACCAACACATGGTTGGCCATCATTTTCCCATGGTTACAATCTTCTCCACTGGACCCGCCCATCTTTATAATTCTGATTATACAAACCTGACCTGATTCTGCATATCCCAGGGATGGTTCTTCCAGGTACCAGTAGACACAAAACATGTGAACGCACGCTGTTTTCAGGACTTTATCCACACTAAACACTGTAATTAGGAGACTTAACAAACAGATTTAGGGTTAAATTCATCAATAAGCTTATCGGATGAAGCAATCATGTTTCTATTAGAGTCCACTGTGATGGGACTGGAAAGGTAATAGACATTATTGACCATGTGCAATGTCTCTTAGGTGGGATCAAATCCTCCCTACCTACTAGTCTTTACTAGCTCTATTTTACGCGATGTTATCCATATATTTTGAAATCGAGTAAAATAGAGTTGGTATAGAGTAATGCGTCCAGAAGATTTTCATTCCCTTTAAGTATACTCTTTCACACCATTGTACTTTCTTTTAAAGAAACACACTTTCACTTCTCTTTCAGTATAGTCCGTAGTTGGACAGGATAGGATGGTACCCTTCTAATAATTTAGCATGCACTCCATTCTTAACACAATTTTAAGGGTTATTCTTCAGTTTCTTTGCCTCGATAATCAATTTACTACGGCAACACCATTGTCTATATAAGGAACTGAAACAACTTAAGTATGAGCTGTTGGTGTATGCCCTTGCAGCCAATTTTGGTTGTAATTTTAATTGTATAAAATTTGTTTTATTCAATAAAAAAAAA